>CM045730.1:71737846-71747846 GCA_024760905.1 Plotosus lineatus
TGTACTTCTCTATTAACAACCTCAAAGCAAACACTGCATCTGTGGTGCTCTTTCTTGGCATGAAACCAAACTATTGTTCACAAATGCTGACCTCTGCCCTTAGTCTAGCTTCCACTATTCTTTCCCATAACTTCATCGTATGGCTCATCAACTTTATCCCTCTGTAGTTGCCACAACTCTGCACATCTCCCTTGTTCTTAAAAATGGGCACCAGCACACTTCTCCATTCCTCCGGCATCCTCTCACTCTCTAAGACCTTGTTGAATGTTCTTGTCAGAAAATCTACTGCGACCTCTCCGAGACCCTTCCTTACCTTCACCGGTATGTCATCAGGACCAACTGCCTTTCCACTCTTCATCCTCTTCTAAGCCCTCCTCACTTCACCCTTACTAATTTTTGCTACTTCCTGATTTTCAATAGTCACCTCTTCTACTCTTTTTCTCTCTCATTTTCCTCATTCATCAGCTCTTCAAAGTACTCTTTCCATCTTCCCAGCACACTTGTGTCATCAGTCAACATGTTTCCCACTCTGTCCTTAATCACTCTATCTTGCTGCACGTCCTTCCCATCTTTATTTCTCTGCTGTGCCAACCTGTATAAATCATTTTCTCCCTCTTTACTGTCCAACCGAGCATACAAGTCATCATACGCCCTCTGTTTGGCCTTTGACACCGCTATCTTCACCTTATGCTGTGTCTCCCTGTACTGCTGTTTACTCTCTTCGGTCCTCTCTATGTCCCATTTCTTCTTAGCTAACCGCTTCTTTTGTACACACTCCTGTACTTCCTCATTCCACCACCAAGTCTCTTTATCTACTCTCCTTCCAGAGGACCCACCAAGTATTCGCCTACCTGTCTCCCTGATCACATTGGCTGTGGTTGTCCAGTCATCTGGAAGCACTTCCTGACAACCTAAAGCCAGTTTCAACTCCTTCTTGAAGACAACACGACACTCTTCCTTTTTCAGCTTCCACCACTTTGTCTTCTGCTCTGCCTTTGCCTTCTTCACCTTCCTCACCATCATCATCATCGTGCACACCACCATCCTATGCTGTTTGGCAACACTCTCACCCACTACTACTTTGCAGTCACTGACTTCCTTCAAATTACATCGCCTACACAAGATGTAGTCTACTTGTGTGCTCCGACCTCCGCTTTTATAAGTCACCCTATGCTCCTGTTTCTTCTGGAAGAAAGTATTCAGCACAGCCATTTCCATCCTTTTTGCAAAATCTACCAACATCTGTCCTTCTGCGTTCCTGTCCTGGATACCAAACCTACCCATCACTTCCTTGTCCCCTCTGTTGCCTGCACCAACATGTCCATTGAAGTCTGCACCAGTGACCACTCTTTCACCTCTGGGGTTACTCTGCATCACTTCATCTAACTCACTCCAGAATCTCTCCTTCTCTTCTAGCTCACATCCTGCCTGTGGGGCATAAGCACTAACAACATTGAACATCACACCTTCAATTTCTAACTTGAGACTCATCATTGTCTTCCACTCTTTTCACTTCTAGAACATTCCTGACAAACTCCTCCTTCAAGATGACTCCTACTCCATTTCTCTTCCCATCCACACCATGAAAAAAAAGTTTAAACCCTGCTCTTAAGCTTCTAGCCTTGCTGCCTTTCCACCTGGTCTCCTGAACACACAATATGTCCACCTTCCTCCTCTGTATCATGTCAGCCAGCTCTCTACCTTTTCCTGCCATAGTTCCAACATTCAAAGTCCCTACTTTCAGTCCTAAACTCATGCTTTTCCTCTTCTTTCTCTGCCTACGGACACGCCTCCCACCTCTCCTTCTTCGATGTTTTTGACCAATAGTAGTCCAATTTCCACCAGCACCCTGTTGGTTAACAGCACTGATGGTGGTCGTTTTTAATCCGGGCCTCGACTGAGCCGGTATGAGATTTGTCTTTATGGTTTGCATTTTGTGTTTTGGCAAAAGTTTTACGCTGGATGCCCTTCCTGTCGCAACTCCCTGCATTTCTCCAGGCTTGGGACCGGCGTGAGGGCGGGTACTTTTTGTGCACCCCCTCACAGCTGCATTCAGGAGTAAATATGAGAAAGATGGTAAATGCATTTTTTTTTGTCTACTGCAATTTTTAGCATATCATCACGTAACTTGGGATTCAGCATTACAGACGTCCCTGTGCTGGACATGACAGAACTGAACCGATTCTCTTATGAAAAGCGTAGCACACATTTTAGCACCTTTTATAGAATGGGGTGAGAGCAAAAACCTAAACTGCAGCTGCTGTTGCCATCTAGAGGAAAATCCCTGAAAACACACACACTCACACACACACACACACACACACACACACACACACACACAAACTCACACACATTGTACTGTCACCAGTATTAAATTCCTGAGTCTATCTATCTGAAAGTGAAGTGTGTGTGTGTGTGTGTGTGTGTGTGTGTGTGTGTGTGTGTGGGGGGTGTATTACAGACGAGACATTTATATCGTCGGGTGTTTATTTGTTCTCTTTGTTTTCTCTGATGTCACACACCATGATGAGGTCAGGCTCAATCCCAACAGCTATCTTGTCAGTCCAGCATGGGAACCAGTTCCCTATTTCAGCACAGCGACCCGGGAAGTGAACACAATCTCTGGACTCATTCAGGGTGTTAATGTAAAACAGCGCCGGGTCCAGTTTTAATGACCTGAGATGAAAAAGTTTCAGAAAACTATCACAGGACTAAAAGAGCTGTGCGCTTGTGTTTACAGTAAATTATTATTACTATTATGATTATTATTATTATTATTATTATTATTATTATTATTATTATTATGACCACAGATCACACTTAAAATGTGAGAGGTTAAGGGGCAACAGCAGCACCTGGGTGGTTCCAGGACTTGACCTTTGACCTTCGAGTCAGTTATCCAGAGGGTTAATCACTTAGGCAACGCTGCCTGTGAAAAACTAAATGTGGCACAAATGACCGCGATTTACAAAAAATTAACCGGGGAGTGGAGTTCACATGCTCTCCCCGTGCTTGCGCGGGTTTCCTCCAGGTCCTCTGGTTTCATCCCACAGTTCAAGAACATGCACAGTAGGCTAATTGGTTGTTTTGAATTGCTCCTAGGTGTGGGTGTGAATGTGAATCTTTGTGTGTGTACTGGACTTATGATGGTCTGTCTGGCTGTTCAGGGTGTATCCTGCCTTCCCCCCTTGTCGGCTGAGATCGGCTCCAGCCCCTTGCAAGCCTAAGAGGATTGAGTGACTTAGAAAACGAGTGAGTGCGTGAGTGTCGTCCCCTGTGCACATGTGATTATTTATAACTTCCAGGTTATACGAGGTACCACATATGGAATAGCATCAGTTTCATGCATGTTCTCCCTGAGTCGGTTTCATCCCACAGTCCAAAACTGTGCACAGTAGTCTAATTGGCTGTTCTAAATTACCCTTAGTTGTGAGTGTGAATGGTTGTGTGTGAGTGTGTGTGTGTGTGTGTGTGTGTGTGTGTGTGTGTGTGTGTGTGTGTGTGTGTGTGTGTGTGTGTGTGTGTGTGTGTGTGTGTGTGTGTGTGTGTGTGTTTTGGCCCTGTGATGGTGCGCTGTGCAGGATATGTACCACGGCAGCCATGTAAGGGGTAATTTAGAACATCCAATTAGCCTACTGTGCACAGTTTTGGACTGTGGGAAGAAACTTCATTTTCACCTCCAACCACTACAAATTTATAGGGCGTGGCCCCAGGAGGCAGAATCGTACCAAAGTGCTGTGCGACATGGAGATGTTTTATTATTTATAGATTATGAGTATTATAGACACTGAACATGCACAGAAAGACAGAAACACAGTGAGATTAAAGTCTGGAATTATATACATGTATTTTTTATAAACATAATTTTAATTCTCATCCCAACTTAAAGAGATAATGGGTGGGTGGGAAACAGGAAGTGATATTTTTACTGAGACGCATCACACAGGTGTTGAAACAAAAGACCAAAGCAACACCATGGGGGATAATGAAACCCTTTGGAATGTTGTTTCCCCCTACGTCTCACTCACTACATTTTACTCCCTACGCCGCACCCTCTGGGGTGTCCCGGACGCCACGGATCACCATCTATCACAATTACTGACATTGCACAGTGTAATGATCACCAATCAGTGGTGTCTATTTCACGCCTGAATGAGGCACTCAAAGAGCAGCTGAGCTCCACACACACACACACACACACACACACACACACACACACACACACACACACACACACACACACACACACACACACACTCTTTTTACACTGATGAAGTGAATCATATGTATCCTGTCACTACTTTGACCCATAGGAGAAAACAAGGTTAAAAAGCTGACATGACACTTACAGATTGAAGGAGGAAGGAATGTGCCCTATTCCCTGTACACTTCATAGTACCAAAGTGCATCATGGGTGATCTGTAGTTCCAGAAATCATAAGCTACAGTTTTATTTTCTCTGAATAAAGTAGGGGCGTGATGGAAATGCAATGTTCTTTACCGGGCTTTCGCATTCAAACCACGGAATCCCGATGAGTGTGCCATGCAGTGAACAGGCCACGGTTTGGAACATGACTAGCAAAAAAGATAAAATCGAATCTCTGATCACAGCGAACAATAAAACTCATACAAAACCACTTTAAACTTTATAACTTTTAAAAAATTGAAACTTTTAAAATTTATGTATTTAATACAGTAAGAATATACTCAGATACATGATATAATGTAATATTTATTGTTAAACATTAAATTATGGAAGATTTATCAATGAAAGACATCAAAGAGATACATGTGATTGGCTGTCGATCGCTGTGAGTGACAGGAAAGAAAACGCATGATATCCCGCCTTCCCTTTAGAGCTTGGCCAATTAGCTCCCACTGACTCCCGGCTCCGGACGGCTGTGTGCATCAAACTGGATTCGGACTTGCGATCCCCAGCTTAACAGTGGCACCTTGTTGATACTCCAGGCGGGAGTCTACACCACACTATACTACACTACACACAAGTACACTAAACCTTACTAAATTGTACTATACAATACTGAACAACACTATACTGTATTATACTGTTGCACATCATATTAACACTGCATTACCCTCGGAAATATACTACGATGTGCTACAATGAACTATAATGTACTACATCACACCATACCAAACCATACCACAGAATATCATACTACACCAGAGTATATAATACCATACCATACTACACTATACCACACTACACCACACCAGAGTAACTTGTACCATACCATACTACACTACACCACACAACACCACACAATACCACACTTCGCCAGAGTACTAGTATATTATACCATACCATACCACAGCACACCACACCATAGCATACAATACCATTCTACACCATAGTAGCCATCATACCATACTATACTATGCAACACCAAACCATAACATGCAATACTACACTATGTACGAGGATATTACACCGTACTACACTATACCGCACAATACTTAGTACATTATACCATACCATACTACACCGGTGGGGCTGGTGGCGTAGTGATTAGGGTGCTGCACTCATAATCGGGAAGTTATGTGTTCAAATCCCAGTTAGACCCCTGGGCAAGGTCTTAACCACAAGTGTGCCTCTGTTCACCCAGCAGTATAAATGGGTACCAGTAAAAATATACTGGGAATGTAACCTGCGATGGACTAGCCTCCCATCCACAAGGAGTTGAAATCCTGGTCGCTTCATGTTACAGAAACCGGGAATAAGCACAAGCCTGACGAGCTACTAGGCTCAGGTGGAAAAAGCCCAACAGACTTAAAGAAAGAAGATACTACACCATACCACTCAATATCACACTACACCAGAGTCCATTATACCATACCATACCACAGTACACCACACCATAGCATATGATAGCATACTACACCAGTGTATATTACATCATGCCATACTCGACCATGCCAGACAAACAACAATGTGCAATACTATACTAAGCCAGAGGATATTATACCACACAATACCACACTACACCAGAGTACATTAAACCCTACCATACCACACTACGCCACACCACACCATACCACACAATACAACACTACACCAGAGTATATTATATCACACCATATCATACTATGCCACACCACACCATATGCAATATTATACTACACCAGAGGATATTTCACCATACCACAGTATACCATACTATACCATACTAGACTATACCATACCACACTGCAATACACTATACTATACCATGCTATACCACACTACACTAAACTACACTAAACATAACCACACTATACTACACCATACTATTATATACTGAACTTCACTCTACTACACCATGTGACTCCATACTGTACTATGCCATACTATTCTATACTGTACTGCAGCATGCTACACCACACAACACTGCCATACTATGCTGCACCATACCATACTAAACTATACTATACCACAGTATACTATTCCACAGTATACTGTACCATGCTATGCCATACTACACTGGATCATACTATACCACACCACAGCATGATGTATTGTACTATACTGTACTGTACTATGCCACACTATGCTATGCTATGGCATGCTATGCGTGTCATGCTGTATTACACTATACTGTACTATGCCATGTCATGCCATGCCATAGTAAAGCCAAACTATACTACACTATACTATACGAGGATATGTATACTATACCATGCTATACCATACAATACCATACTATACTGCCCACACCAAACCACACAACACTACGCTACACCACACTATACTATGCTGTACTACATGTTACTACAGAATACCACACTATACCACACTATACCATACTATACCATGCTGTACTGTACTATACAATACTATACTATACTATACTATGCTATACTATACTGTACTGTACTGTACTTCACTACACTACACTATATATACTATACTATACTATACTATACTATACTATACTATACTATAGGGAATGCTGGAGGACGTGGGAGTGGACGGGCATCTTGCTGCCTGGATTATTGACTACCTTACTAACCGTCCACAGTACGTGCGGCTGCGCGGCTGTAAGTCAAAGGTGGTAGTCTGCAGCACGGGGGCACCGCAGGGCACCGTCCTCTCACCCTTCCTTTTCAACATCTATACCTCGGACTTCATATATAACACAAACAGCTGCCACCTCCAGAAGTTCTCGGACGACTCCGCCATCGTGGGCCGTGTGTCAGAGGGGAACGAGCTGGAGTACCGGTCGGTCATCGTTGACTTCGTGGACTGGTGTGAGCGCAACCACCTGTGCTTGAACACTAGGAAGACGAAGGAGATGGTGGTTGACTTCAGGAGAAGCACTCAAACACACACACACACACACACACACACACACACACACACACTTACTAGTGAACATCCAGGGACAGGACATTGAGACAGTGGACATTTTCAAGTACCTGGGTGTTCACCTTAACAATAAACTGGACTGGTCCCACAACACCAACGCCCTGTACAACAAGGGCCAGAGTCGCCTCCACCTTCTGAGGAGACTCAGGTCCTTCGGCGTATGCAGACCTCTGCTCAGGACTTTTTATGACTCTGTGGTAGCCTCTGCAATCCTCTACGCTGCCATCTGCTGGGCCCCGGGCAGCACAGAGCGGGACAGGAAAAGACTGAACAAGCTGGTCAGGAGGGCCAGCTCTGTCCTCGGCTGCCCACTGGACTCTGTGGAGGAGGTGAGTGAGAAGAGGATGGTAGCAAAGCTCACATCCATCCTGTTCAACAGCTCTCACCCACTGCACCAGACTGTAGAGAAGCTGAGCAGCTCCTTCAGTGGACGACTGAGGCATCCTCAGTGCAGGAAGGAGCGCTACCGCAGGTCGTTCATTCCCACCGCTGTCAGACTGTACAACGCCACTTTGTAACTGTCTGTGAAAATACCGGTTATGTGCAATAAAAACCCCGCCCACTTTAATCAACCACATCTACCCCACTGACTGTGAACCATATCAACCCATCTACTCCGCCCTCAGATACATGTACACTTTAATATAGGCCAGTCTATAAAGTTGCTCCATTCTTTTCTTTTATTGTTTATTAATTTATACTATTTATGTATCTATTTATTTATTTACTTATATAATATATATGTATGTGTGTATGTTTGTACTTGTATCTATTTTTGCACCCCCTACTGATGGTACCTCAAGAGCCTGTAACAGTGAATTTCTCCATTGTGAGATTAATAAAGCTGTATCTTATCTTATCTTATCTTATCTCTTATACTATGCTATGCTATGCTATGCTATACTATACAGCAAGTCGTCGACTTACGATCTATGCGAGTTACGTCTGATTGACTTTACGACCGCAAAAGTTAGGAAGCGTGATTCATGGTCAGCATCTTAAAAGGCCAAGCAGGGGATGATGCAGCTTCACTTTCTAACTGCTCAGAGCAAATCTATTCATCTACTTTCAATATCACGTCACTGTGGCACGAAGCTGAGAGCCAATCCTTTCTGTGTGGGCGGGTCCGATACCTTGAAACTCTAATTTTATTGGACTCCCACACTGCAGTGTTTATGTGACAGGAAGCGCATCCCAATTTTGGCAATTGGCTGCTCTGCGGGTTGAAGTTTTTCCATGTCTCTCCATTTGTATTTGCTTGCCAGCTGTGCTTGGCTTCGTGGAAATGAGCCGATCAAAACGAGGGAAATGTATCTCTTTACTCAAACAATACGTGCAGTCTGTGGCTGTTGTTATAATCCAATAAAATTGGAGTTTGAAGCTATCGGACCCGCCCCCACAGTGGAATACAGAAAGGATTGGATCTCTGCTGCGTGTCACAGTGATGTGAAATATAAAATAGATGTATAGATTTAAATGCGCGAGATTTATTCATTATTTATTCATTATTCATTCACATTTATTCATGAAATCGAGTCTTCATAGATGGCGAAGACTGATTTCTTGCAACTGCTGGGTACCCGATTCCAGCAAAAGCGCCCCAAGGTTGTCCACGACGCCACAGGGGAAACATGATGATGATAATGATGATTCATCTGTTTTTGTTTGACGTGAGTGTATTTAGATGGAAAGTCGACATACGACCAGATCGAGTTACGACCGGTCTGCCGGAACCAAAAGTGGTCGGAAGTCGATGACTGTCTGTACTGTACTTTACTATACTATACTATACTATACTATACTATACTATACTATACTATACTGTACTGTACTGTACTGTACTGTACTGTACTATACATACTGCATGATACCATGTTATGGTACACTATACTATACTACACTATATTATGCTATCTCATGCTATACTATGCTCTACTCTGCTGTACTGTGCTATAGTGTACTGTATTGCACTATGCTGTTCTGTTATATACTGTCATGCAATACTATACTATACAATACTATACTATGCTATGTCATTCTATGTCATTCTATACTACATTATACTATTCTATACTGTGCTATACTATTCTGTGCTGTGCTATGCTATGCTCCACTGAACCATACTATGCCATGCCATGCAGTACTATATCACACTATAGCACACTATACTGTACTATTCTACACTGTTCTATACAGTTATACACTACGCCGTGCTATACTGCACTCTATTATGCTATGCTGTGCTTTTCTGTACTATACTATATTGCACTATGCTGTATTATACTATGCTATACTGTACTATGCTATGCTATGCTATACTATACTGCGTGGCAACATACAAAACCATGCCACACAATACCACACTACATCAGAGAATAGTACACCATACTATACTATAGTACATTACACCGCAACAAGATATACCACAGAATGCCATTCTACACCGGAGCCTATTACACAATACTATACCATTCTGGGCCTCAAACACAAACTTTACATTGGTGCATGGAATGTTCGTACAATGTATGAGACAGGAAAGACAAGTCAGGTGATACTAGAAATGAAGAGATACAAGCTAGATATACTATGTGTGAGTGAATGCAGGTGGACAGGCAGCGGAACAGTCAAGACATCA
>CM045730.1:71752846-71757846 GCA_024760905.1 Plotosus lineatus
ATAATTTTACCTTTATCACATGTAAGGGTCCCGTGAAAAGCTTTCATTAATATCTCAGTTGTCATAAAGTGTTGATGTAGGCGTCATATGTCTCTCTGAAGAGCCTGGATATAAGAATGGTTTTTTCGGGGGTTTTTTGTTTGTTTGTTTATAACAAATGAATTCTAACAAACCTTAAATGTCCGATGAATTGCTGTAATACCCATAAAGGCTGCGATCATAAGCCTATTTAACATCTACAGCACACAATCTCACTTGATATGTAGATAATCTATCGATCTAGTGCTTGAGTCGTAGGACGACCATTGGCAACCTGCCATGAAGGACAACACCCTGGTTATCATCTTCATGGAGGTATTTCAGGGCAGGATTAGTGCAGTGGTTTGCCATTGCCTTCTGCACGATGTGAACCTCCAGGCAATTTAGAACAGCCAATTAACCTACAGTGCATGTCTTTGGATTGTGGGAGGAAACTGGAGCACCCAGAGGAAACCCAGAACATGCAGACTCCACAAAGAAACGTCCAGGCCGGGAATCGAACCCAGGCCTTCTAGCTGTGAGGTGGGCGTGCTAACCACTATGCCACCGTGCTGCCCATGTAGATAACATGTACACTTAATATGTAGATCTAAACACTGCCTATGGGTGGAACTCCCCACAGATGTCTCATGACTCGTATCTGAGACTGCATTTGGTTTTTTTACTGCCGTCCCTATTTCCTATTTAATTTGTAAAAACCTGTTCTGTTAGTTATCAGGTAAACAAGTTCATGTTCCATCCAGCTTCTAATTTCAGCAAGTTTTTATTCTCTGCAAGTCTAAGCAGTGGTGTATGAGGTTTTTTAGGTTTTAGTTCTATTATTCATAATACATCTGTAAACAGACAAGTCAGCGATACATAACAGCCAGTCAACATCATTCAGTGATGTAGCAGCCTTGATAGATTTCCTGTGATGGGTACGTTCAAACACCAGATTATCTTCAAATCCATTTTTCATTTTTGTGACATGGCAACGATAGTATTCATTATCTAATTGGCTGGTGAGCGGTCTGGACATCCCCAGAATTTCCACGTTTGTTCTATATCTATAAGTGTCATGAAAGGTTAAGCAGGCGGTGCAGATGTTAGCATGTCTGTCTCAGAGCAAGAGGGTCCTGGGTTTGATTCCTGGGTGTTTTTTGTGTGAAGTCTGCATGCTCTTCCCATTCTTGCATGGGCTGCTCAGGTCTTCTCTGTTACCAGCATGTACATATTTGTGTGAATGTAAATATAAAAATAATGGAAGAGAGTCACATGGTGTGACTCAGCTATTCAGCTCTGGAATTTTCCATAAGGGGACCTAGTTGTGCATGCGCCCTGGTGGCGAGTCAGGTGATTGTGGAATTTTCAAGAATGGAAAATTCCCGAACAGTAGGGAATTTATATTAAGGACCTGTTGCCAACTGGCTACAGTCTCCTCCATGCTCTTCAGGTCTCTTCGTGTGGCTTCGGGCAGATCATCTAGGGCAGATCATCTAAGGGGACTCATCTCGGTGGATCAACTTATCCAAGGTGACCCATGGAACGCGCATCAACCAAGTTTCGCTGTTCGGGACTTCATCGTCAAAGTCCATCATCCACATTCACCCACAGCCCACGCGAGGATGGTCATTATTTGTATCGTCCGACACACGGGATGGCAAGCCTTTCCCTGCCAGCACATGCGCCATCTCTAAATTTACCCTACTGCGGGTGCTTGGTGACTATGGGACCCTTTGTTAATTTGTATGTGGTTTCGCTGTAAGATGTAAGTTATGAATTTTCTTCTTATTTTGTTCATATTATTAACATGTATATCGTTTATGTCGTGGTCTGTGTCGTGCTTTGCTGGTTTCACGGGGCAATTTCCATTTTCTAAATTTTCCTATCTGTAACATTCTCTTACAGTCCACAAACATACACAGTAGGCTAATCGGTGGTTCCAACTCACGCCTTGGTGTGAGAGAGAGAGAGTGTGTGTGTGTGTGTGTGTGTGTGTGTGTGTGTGTGTGTGTGTGTGTGTGTGTGTGTGTGTGTGTGTGTGTGTGTATAAGCCATACAGTATCCTGTCCAGCTGTCCAGGGGGTACCCCACCTTTGCCCAGAATCGACTGAGATGGGCACCAGCCTCCCCATGACCCTAATTAGAATTAAATGGTTCAGAAAATGAATGATTGAATGGTCGATGCATGAGTCGCACTTATGGGGTGAATCTACCCATGAATGTTTGCATGTGACTTCAGATTAATTTCTCTCAATTATTAACTTGAATTAGAATGAGAGCAAACTCAGCCCAGTCATGGCACCTGTTTGGATTCCTCTGTGTACACAAGAAAATGATGTGTACACATATACACAGTATTATGGGATGCTCAGACATTTAAAAACAGTGTGGCTGCAAATGACAAACTCACAATTCATTTAGTACATTCATGTGTTCACTGAACAACAGGAGAGTGGCGCTATAGCGGGGGAAGGGTGATGGGCAGATGGGGGGAGGGGTCCTGATCTTTGCTTAACCATATATAATATAATATAAATACCCACGACTGAAACATTTTTCAGTAGCTCTGAGATGTAAAGTCTGTTTTTTTTCTATTAGCGTAGAGGGACAAATCTCTCTCTCTCTCTCTCTCTCTCTCTCTCTCTCTCTCTCTCTCTCTCTCTCTATGTCTCTCTCTGTCTCTCTCTCTCTCCCTCCATCCCTTTCTCTCCCTCCCTCCCTTTCTCTCCCCCTGCCTCTCTTTCCCCTCTCCCCCTCTCTCTCTCTCTCTCTCTCTCTCTCACACACACACACACACACACACACACTAAGATCCTCTTTCATGTTTCAGACAGGACTCTGTGTGAGACAACGGCGCAATTGAGGTTGTCACCAAACAACGACATATTTCTTTTCTTCCCTCTGAAATTCCCTCCTTCATATCATTTCTTTGCTCAGGGGGAGCAATTTGTCTGTCATGGCCGCAGAGGGCTGGAGTTCTCCCCGCCACCATTAAACTGACAGCGCCGTTATTATAACAGAAAACTGAGCCAACCGCCGATGAATTTAGCCAGTGTTTCAGCGACGGTTAAAAAAAAGTTTGAGGAGGTTTTTTTGTTCCCGCAGTAATTAATTTGATAAATATATTAATTATGAATGAGGGTTGACGATCAGATGGTCATGCGTCCAGCCGGAGCGGACGGTATTTCGGTGAGGTTTGTGATAAGTCAGCCCTTTGTTAAGCGGCCGATCGGATTTCGATGTGCCTGTCATCTCCTCCGGGCGCACGCGCTCTTATCGCCGCGCGCGCCACTCAGCACCCCATTTCCTGTCTGTTGTAATTAAATGGAGGGGCTTTCTGATTGCAAGTGGCCCGCTTTAGAGACAGTCTCCTGGGTTTCAGGTGTGTGTGAGTGTGTGTGTGTGTGTGTGTGTGTGTGTGTGTGTGTGTGTGTGTGTGTGTGTGTGTGTGTGTGTGCAGATTAAACTTCTAAGCTTCTCATGCCCTCTGTAGGACACTCTGAAGAAATAAAGGACATGGAATTGGGCCTCAGTCTTGTTTTCAGTGCTTCAACATGACAGTTTGCACAAAACCCTAAATAATCGTGGGCTACTGGAGGAAATTTAGGAATGAATTTTAGAGAACATAATGCTAATGTCAGCATTTCCGCTGAGCAGAATTAGAATTAAGTGATTTAGAATGAATGAATAATACTAATGTCAACTTAGCAGCACTGAAAAACACACCAAACACACCTTACTCAGTCCATTTATTTACATTCCACCCTTTTTGACCTGCGATTTCTTTTATCGTATTAATTTATCATAGCTACAACAGAACGGACTGGAGTACATTTGCGGATTTGCATTGAAAAAAAATACATCCACCCTAACACTTCAGAAACAAAGAAATACTTTATATAAAACTAAATAAGATCTACATCTGGCATGGGAATATTTAGCAAGATGTTAATCCAGCAAACACTTTTTTGTAAATCTTTACAATGTTGGATAAATGATTTCCACTTTTGAGCTAGCAATACGTTAGCAGGCCAGCGAGGTTGTAATTTTTCATTTATATATATATATATAATGGAAACTGGATTTACAAATTTAATCCGTTCCAACCGCCTCCCGAACTCAGATAACCTGCCACAAACATCTATATTTGACCTAATATATTAAAGATAAACATCTTAAAACAATAAATATTTAATAATAATAATAATAATAATAATAATAATAATAATAATAATTAATAACAACAACAACAATAATGATATGATTTCAGGGAAAAGTCATTCTTTCCAATATAAATTTGGGATGCCCATCAGTAGGCCGTACCAGTGAGCCGGGACAAGAAGGCTGATCCTCGTGTTTTCATCATTTAGTGATGATGATGACGGCCGGAGACTTGAGAAGAAGAATTAAGCGCTTCATTTCATGCTCACGTCAACGCTGCGCTCCAATCCAAGAGGAAACTGTGGGTCTTTTGTGCGTCTTGTCGTTACTCTGTCCTCATCATGCCCAGAAGAATGGAAAATATTCCACCTCTTTTGATGTTCCTGATCAAATGGAGACGCTCGATCCATCACAAGAAGTGAATCAGAGCGCAAAGCACACGGTTTAGGCCCCTCGGATTATAAAATGCCTATGCTGAGAGAGGCACGATCACATTAAAGATTAATTATATTGTCTGTAAACAATGATCATACAGTTATAAACAATAATGAAAACAATAACAAAAGGATGATGCTCAATAACACACACGCTTCATCAACACTTTCATCCACTTCACTGAAAACGCAACAGGAATATAATCACAAAAGGATCCGATCAATTTCAATATTCATCAGTTCGCCTAACCTTTATCTTATAGAGTCAAGGAAATTCTGGAGCCTACATCAGCCAACTCTGGGTGAAGGCAAGGTACACCCTGAGCAGTTCGCTAGTCTATCACAGGGCAACACACATACAACCACTCCGACTCACACCGAGGG
>CM045730.1:71762846-71777846 GCA_024760905.1 Plotosus lineatus
TTCCTGATCCTATCCATCCTCGTTACTCCCAAAGAGAACCTCAACATTTTCATCTCTGCGACCTCCAACTCTGCCTCCTGTCTTTTCCCCAGGGCCACTGTCTCTAAACCATACAACATCGCTGGCCTCAACACCGTCTTGTACACTTTTCCTTTCATTCTTGCCAATACCCTCCTATCACACATCACACCGGACACTTTTCTCCAACCATTCCAACCTGCCTGCACATGCTTCTTCAGCTCTTTTCCACACTCTCCATTGCTCTGGATTGTTGAGCCTAAGTACTTAAAATCCTCCACCTTTCTTATCTCTGCTCCCTGTAATCTCACTGTTCCTCTTTGGTCCTTGTCATTCATGCACATGTATTCTGTCTTACTGAGGCTAATCTTCATTCCACTCCTTTCCAGGGCATACCTCCACCTCTCTAGATTTTCCTGCACTTGTTCTCTGCTCTCACGACAGATCACAATGTCATCTGAAAACATCATAGTCCATGGGGAATCTTGTCTAACCTCGTCTGTCAGCCTGTCCATCACCATAGCAAACAAGAAGGGTCTGAGAGCTGACCCTTGATGCAGTCCCACCTTCACCTTGAACTCTTCTGTCTCACCGACAGCACACCTCACCACTGTCTTACATCTCACTTTAACATACTTCTCTGCCACTCCAGACTTCCTCATGCAATACCACAGTTCTTCTCTCGGCACCCTGTCATATGCTTTCTCCAGATCCACAAAGGCACAATGCAGCTCCCTCTGACCTTCTCTGTACTTCTCCATTAACATCCTCAAGGCAAACACTGCATCTGTGGTGCTCTTTCTTGGCATGAAACCAAACTGTTGTTCACAAATGCTGACTTCTGCCCTTAGTCTTGCTTCCACTATTCTTTCCCATAACTTCATCGTATGGCTCATCAACTTTATCCCTCTGTAGTTGCCACAACTCTGCACGTCTCCCTTGTTCTTAAAAATGGGCACCAGCACACTTCTCCTCCATTCCTCTGGCATCCTCTCACTCTCTAAGACCTTGTTAAATGTTCTTGTCAGAAAATCTACTGATACCTCTCCTAGACACTTCCATACCTCCACCGGTATGTCATCAGGACCAACTGTCTTTCCATTCTTCATCCTCTTCAATGCCCTCCTCACTTCACCCTTACTAATCTTTGCTACTTCCTGGTCCTCAACAGTCACCTCTTCTCTTTTTTCTCCCTCATTTTCCTCATTCATCAGCTCTTCAAAGTACTCTTTCCATCTTCCCAGCACACTTCTGTCATCAGTCAATACATTTCCCTCTCTGTCCTTTATCAATCTAACTTGCTGCCCGTCCTTCCCATCTCTATTTGCCCGCTGTGCGAACCTGATTAAATCATTTTCTTCCTCCTTACTTTCCAACCGAGCATACTAGTCATCAAACGCGCCCTGTTTGGCCTTTGACACTGCTACCTTTGCCTTACGCTGTGTCTCCTGTACTCCTGTTTACTCTCTTCGGTTTTCTCAATGTCCCACTTCTTCTTAGCTAATCTCTTCCTTTGTACACACTCCTGCACTTCCTCATTCCACCACCAAGTCTCCTTATCTACTTTCCTTCCAGATGACACACCAAGTATTCTCCTACCTGTCTCCCTGATCACATTCGCTGTAGTTGTCCAGTCATCTGGAAGCACTTCCTGACCACCCAAAGCCTGTTTCAACTCCTCCTTGAAGACAACCCGACACTCTTCCTTTTTCAACTTCCACCACTTTGTCTTCTGCTCTGCCTTTGCCTTCTTCACCTTCCTCACCATCAGCATCATCCTGCACACCACCATCCTATGCTGTTTGGCAACACTCTCACCCGCTACTACTTTGCAGTCACTGACTTCCTTTAAATTACATCGCCTGCACAAAATGTAATCTACCTGTGTGCTCCTACCTCCACTTTTATAAGTCACCCTATGCTCCTCTCTCTTCTGGAAAAAGGTATTCACCACAGCCATCTCCATCCTTTTTGCAAAATCTATCAACATCTGTCCTTCTGTGTTCCTGTCCTGGATACCAAATCTGCCCATCACTTCCTCGTCCCCTCTGTTGCCTGCACCAACATGTCCATTGAAGTCTGCACCAATGACCACTCTTTCACCTCTGGGGGTACTCTGCATCACTTCATCTAACTCACTCCAGAATCTCTCCTTCTCTTCTGGCTCACACCCTGCCTGTGGGGCGTAAGCACTAACAACGTTGACCATCACACCTTCAATTTCTAACTTGAGACTCATCACTCTGTCTGACACTCTTTTCACTTCGAGAACATTCCTGACAAACCCCTCCTTCAAGATGACTCCTACTCCATTTCTCTTCCCATCCACCCCATGATAAAACAGCTTAAACCCTGCTCTTAAGCTTTTAGCTTTGCTACCTTTCCACCTGGTACCTGAACACACAGTATGTCCACCTTCCTCCTCTGCATCATGTCAGCCAGCTCTACCTTTTCTTTGCATAGTTCCAACATTCAAAGTCCCTACTTTCAGTCCTAGACTCATGCCTTTCCTCTTCTCTCTCTGGCAACGGACACGCCTCCCGCCTCTCCTTCTTCGACGTCTTCGACCAACAGTAGTCCAATTACCATCAGCACCCTGTTGGTTGACGGCACTGATGGCGGTCGTTGTTAACCCGGGCCTCGACCGATCCGGTATGTGATTCTTTCTTGTGATTCGCATAGTTTATTTGGCATTTGTTTTACGCCGGATGCCCTTCCTGACGCAACCCTCTGCATTTATCCGGGCTTGGGACCGGCGTGAGGGAGAGACACTGGTTTGTGCCCCCCCCTCACGGCTGCTCCCACTGTCCGAATGTGAAAGTGAATAGTTGTTTATTGCAGTATTATTTCTATCACTGTTTGGGGACCTGTTGAGGATATAACCCTGCCTCTCACCTGTAGGCGACTGGGATTGGCCCCAGCATTGGCATGTTGCTGATGGTCAATGTGCCAGTGAATGCACCAAATGGCAGTTCAGTGTACCCAACCTTCTTGGAGTCTTTAGGGGGTGTGTTGGAGAACGCTCCCCCTGAGGACTCATTTGTTGTCCTTGGAGACTTCAACGCCCATCTAGACAATACTAGTGTGACCTGGAAGGGTGTGATTGGTAGATACGGCTTCTCCGGTCCGAACCCGAATGGTGTTTTGTTTTTTTACTTCTTTGCTCATCACAGTTTGTCCATCATGAACACCATGTTCAAACATAAAGGTGTCCATCAGTGCACTTGGCACCAGGACACTGTAGGTCGCAGTTCAATGATCGACTTGGTAGTCGTGTCACCGGACTTGTGGCCACATGTTCTGAACACTCAGGTAAAGAGAGCAGTTGAGCTATCAACTGATCACCACCTGGTGGTGAGCTGGCTCCAATGGCAGGGGAGGCCACCCTCCAGACCTGGCAGGCCCAAGCATGTAGTTAGGCTCTTTTGCGAGTGTTTGGTGGAGGCTTTTGTCAGAGAGGCCTTTAACTCCCACCTCCACCAGAGCTACAATGACGTCCCTAAGGATGTGTCCAAATGGACCATGTTTTATGCTTCCATTGTTGAGATGGCAGCCCATAGCTGTGGCTCGAAGGTCACTGGTATCTGTGATGGTGTTAACCCCTGAATGATTCAGTGCACATCTGCAGTGAAGGGGTCTGTCCAGCTGAAAAAGGAGCCCTATTGGGTTTCATTGGCCCGTGGACCCCCTGAGGCAGCAGACAGGTACCGACAGGCCAAACGTGCTGCTGCCCATGGTATCACCAAAGGCAAAATCTAGGGTGTGGGAGGAGTTTGGTGAGGGCCTGTAAAGTGATTATAGGTTGGCCTCGAAAAGATTCTAGACCACCATAGGAGCACCTTTGGATGTAGAAAGAGTTCTCCACAAATACTGTTTACACTGTAAATGGGGAGGAGCTGCTTACTTTCACTGGGGATGTCATTGCAAGGTGGAAGGAATACTTTGAACATCTCCTCAATCCCACCAACATGCCTCTGCAGAGGAGGAAGACCTGGGGGTTTGGGTGGGAATCCATCCATCACTGAGGCTGAAGTCACAGAGGTAGTCAAAAAGCTCCTCGGTGGTTGGGTTCTGGGGGTAGATGAGAGCCACCCTGAATATCTCAGGGCTGTGGATGTTGTAGGACTGTCTTTGTTTACACATCTCTGCAACATTGCGTGGTCCTCCAGAGCCGTACCTTCAATTGGCAAACTAGGGTGGCATTCCCCCTTTTTAAAAAGGGGGACCGGACGGTATGTGGAATCACACTCCTCAGCCAACCCGGGAAAGTCTATGCAGGGGAGCTGCAAAGGAGGATCCGACTGATAGTTGAACCTTGGATTCAGGAGAAACAATGTGATTTTCGTCCTGGCTGCAGCACTCTTGACTGACTCTGTATGCTCTACAGGACCCTGGTGAGAGCGATGGAAGTTTGCCCAAACTGTACACATGTGTTTGGTGGATTTGGAGAAGGCTTTCAGCCGTGTCCCTCAGGTTATCTTCTGGGGTGTGCTCCGGGAGTATAGTGTACTGGACCAATTGCTATGAGCCATTTGGTCTCTGTATCACTGGACCCAGAGTTTTGTCTGCACTGGGAACAACAGATTGAATTCATTTCTGGTGAGTGTTGGAGTCTGCCAAAGCTGTTCTTCATCACTGATTCTGTTCATAATATTTGTGGACAGAATTTCTAGGCGGGGCAGTGGTGGTCTAGTGGCATAAGGCGCCGGATCGCTGATCCAAAGGTTGGGGGTTCGAATCCCACTCTGCACAAGGTTGTCACTGCCCCCCCAGTGCAGCTAACTGGGTTATCAAAGGCCGGCCATGTCTCTCATTGTCTATGGTGTGAGGCATGTAAAAGAACCATTGCTGATTTTCGACAAGAGTAGCTGCAAAGCCGTCAGCGTGTTTCCGCCCTGCGATGGCCTGGCGAGCTGTCCAGGGTGTACTCTGCCCTCGCCCTGAGTTGGCTGGGATGGGCACCAGCCTTCCTGCGACCCTAATTAGGATGAAGCGGTTACAGAAAATGAACTGATGAACTGAGAATTTCTAGGCTCAGCTGAGGCATTGAAGGGTTCTGGTTTGGTGGCCATCGGATGGCGTTGTCCTTTTGGCTTCTTCAAGCCAGGACCTCCAGCTCTCAGGGGAGTGATGTGCAATTCAAAGCGACCATGATGACAGTCAGCATCTCCAAGTCTTTGGCTATGGTTGTCAGCCGGAAAAGGGTGGAATGTCCTGACGGGTCGGGACGGTGGTCCTGCCCCATGTGGAGAAATACGAGTATCTTGGGGTCTTTGTTCATGAGTGAGTGAAGGATGGAGCGGGATATCGACAGGTGGATCGCCGCAGCATCTGCTGTAAAGTGGAGACTGTACCGGTCCTTCATGGTGAAGATGGAGCTGAGCCGCAACCTTCACCTGTGGTCACGAGCTTTGGGTTATGACCAAAAGAATTTACATTTACTGCATTTAGCAGATATTCAATGCAGACTTAAAATTACATTTTATATTTATATTATATATTAAAATTGACTGATCCACTAAACCACCACTGCCATAGAAAGAACAAGATTGAGGATACAAGTGGCTGAAATAAGCTTTTTCACCTGGTCGCGGGGCTCTGCAATAGCGATAGGGTGAGCAGCTCAGCCATCCGGGAGCTCGAAGCAAAAAGTGCTCCTCCACATTGAGATAAGCCAGCTGAAGCGGCTCGGGCATCTGGTCAGAATGCCCCTCAAAGCCTCCTGATCAGGAGTTACGGGCATACCCTACTGAGAAGAGACCCCGGGGTCAACCTAGAACATGCCGGAGGGATTATGTGTTTCGGCTGGTCTGGGAAACGTCTCAGTGTCCCCCCAGAAGAGCTGGTCATAAGTTCAAAGTCAACATTTTGTATATTGTATTTTATTTTTCAGAGAAATAATTTAAAAATATATATTTATGTTCAGGAATTTAAAATCGACTGAGTTTCTCATAATTGAGAATTATGATATTAACATTTACAGATATTCTAGGAAATACTGTGTTCATATAAACTTGAAAACTTTATTACATTTGAGAGTCCATTATTTTTACTTACATGATGATTGATTATATCAAAATTTAAATTAAAAAGTTTATCTAAAGTTAAAAGCCTAATACAAACAGTAGCAGGATTGTTGAACTTTTTCCTACTTTAATTTAAATGCTTCAATAAATACAAAAATAAATAAATACATAAATAAATAAATCTTCAATATATGGGAATGTAACTGTAATAACATCATTTACTAATCAATGACATCAGCAGTTGGGATCAGATATGTGACCTATCATGAGAAAATGAGCCCCGATTGATTTTGTACTAATATACATAGAGCATATTCTCAGATTGAAAGGAGACAAAAAAGTTTTCAATCAGACAAAAGTATTTGAAATGATTATAAATGATACTATGATGATCTCGGATCTTGGTGTGGCTGGTGGTGTGGTGGTTTGGGTGCTGTGCTCATGATCAGGAGGTTGTGTGTTTAAATCCCAGTTCGATCTCCATTGTGCTGGGACCCCTGAGCAAGGTTTCAACCACAAGTGTGCCTTTGGTCACACAGCAGTATAAATGGGAACCAGTAAAATATACTGGGAAAGTAACCTGCGATGGACTAGCGTCCCATCCAGGAAAAGTTGTACTCCTGGTCGCTTCATGCTACGGAAACCGGGGTTAAGTACCAGCCTGATGAGTCACTAGGCTCGGGTATAAAAATCCCAACAGACGTATGATAATTTGGAGTTGAATTAATTTATTTAAAATACCTTTTGAAAATTGCATTTTCTTAAAAGTCAATTTGATGCACTTGGACTCATTTGGTGTTGACTTGCACCTCCAGTAGACGGATGATTCAACTATAAAATACATTTATTCAACAGTAAAATTATGTAATTGTGAAAAGCTGAGCCATCCAGGGCGAGCTCGAAGTAGAACCGTTGCTTCTCTGCATTGATTGGAGCCAGATGAGGCAGCTCGGGCATCTGGTCAGAATGACCCCTGAACTGTATGTTTATATACAGTGATAAACTTCTCATCATCATCATCATCCTCCTGCCATCGATACAATCACGACAAATACATTCATAAAGTTTATTACCATTGTATTTATGGATGACAAGGACTCAAGAGGAACAGTGAGGTTACAGGGAGCAGAGATAAGGAAGCTGGAGGATTTTAAGTACTTAGGCTCAACAATCCAGAGCAGTGGAGAGTGTGGAAAAGAGGTGAAGAAGTGTGCACAGGCGGGTTGGAATGGTTGGAGAAAAGTGTGTGGTGTGATGTGTGATAGGAAGGCATCAGCAAGAATGAAAGGAAGAGTGTACAAGACGGTGATGAGGCCAGCAATGTTGTATGGTTTAGAAACAGTTGCACTGATGAAAAGACAGGAAGCAGAGCTGGAAGAGGCAGAAATGAAAATGTTGAGGTTCTCTTTGGGAGTAACGAGGATGGATAGGATCAGGAATGAGTCCATCAGAGGGACAGCTCATGAAAGATGTTTTGGTGACAAAGTCAGAGCGTTGAGATGTTTTCCATGGCATACCTCCACCTCTCTAGATTTTCCTGCACTTGTTCTCTGCTCTCACTACAGATCACAATGTCATCTGCAAACATCATAGTCCATGGAGATTCTTGTCTAA
Organism: Plotosus lineatus; assembly: GCA_024760905.1. Taxonomy (NCBI): domain Eukaryota; kingdom Metazoa; phylum Chordata; class Actinopteri; order Siluriformes; family Plotosidae; genus Plotosus; species Plotosus lineatus. Next base: position 71,770,505 of record CM045730.1, read on the forward strand.
CCTCGTCTGTCAGCCTGTCCATCACCATAGCAAACAAGAAGAGGCTCAAAGCTGACCCTTGATGCAGTCCCACCTCCACTTTGAACTCTTCTGTCACACCGACAGCACACCTCACCACTGTCTTGCATCTCTCATACATGTCCTGCACCACTCTAACATACTTCTCTGCCACTCCAGACTTCCTCATGCAATACCACAGTTCCTCTCTCGGCACCCTGTCATATGCTTTCTCCAGATCCACAAAGGCACAATGCAGCTCCTTCTGACCTTCTCTGTACTTCTCTATTAACATCCTCAAAGCAAACACTGCATCTGTGGTGCTCTTTCTTGGCATGAAGCCAAACTGTTGTTCACAAATGCTGACCTCTGCCCTTAGTCTTGCTTCCACTATTCTTTCCCATAACTTCATCGTATGGCTCATCAACTTTATCCCTCTGTAGTTGCCACAAATCTGCACATCTCCCTTGTTCTTAAAAATGGGCACAAGCACACTTCTCCTCCATTCCTCCGGCATCCTCTCACTCTCTAAGACCTTGTTGAATTTTCTTGTCAGAAAATCTACTCGACCTCTCCGAGACCCTTCCATACTTCATACATCAGGACCAACTGCCTTTCCATTCTTCATCCTCTTCAATGCCTTCCTCACTTCACCCTTACTAATCTTTGCTACGTCCTGGTCCTCAACAGTCACCTCTTCCACTCTTCTCTCTCATTTTCCTCATTCATCAGCTGTTCAAAGTACTCTTTCCATCTTCCCAGCACACTCCTGTCATCATTCAACACATCTCCCACTCTGTTCTTAATCACTCTAACTTGCTGCACGTCCTTCCCATCTCTATTTCTTTGCTGTACCAACCTGTGTAAATCATTTTCTCCCTGTTTACTGTCCAACCTAGCATACAAGTCATCATACGCCCTCTGTTTGGCCTTTGACACCACTATCTTCACCTTACACTGTGTCTCCCTGTCCTCCTGTTTACTCTCTCCAGTCCTCTCAATGTCCCACTTCTTCTTAGCTAACCTCTTCCTTTGTACACACTCCTGCACTTCCTGATTCCACCACCAAGTCTCCTTATCTTCTGTCCTTCCAGAGGACATGCCAAGTACTCTCCTACCTCTGTCCCTGATCACATTAGCTGTAGTTGTCCAGTCATCTAGAAGCACTTCCTGACCACCCAAAGCCTCGACACTCTTCCTTTTTCAGCTTCCACCACTTTGTTTTCTGCTCTGCCTTTGCCTTCTTCACCTTCCTCACCATCATCGTCATCCTGCGCACCACCATCCTATGCTGTTTGGCAACACTCTCACCCACTACTACTTTGCAATCACTGACTTCCTTCAAATTACATCGCCTACACAAGATGTAGTCTACCTGTGTGCTCCTACCTCCGCTTTTATAAGTCACCCTATGCTCCTGTTTCTTCTGGAAGAAAGTATTCACGACAGCCATTTCCATCCTTTTTGCAAAATAAATCAACATCTGTCCTTTTGTGTTCCTGTCCTGGATACCAAAGCTGCCCATCACTTCCTCATCCCCTCTATTGCCTGCACCGACATGTCCATTGAAGTCTGCACCAATGACCACTCTTTCACCTCTGGGGGTACTCTGCATCACTTCATCTAACTCAGTACAGAATCTCTCCTTCTTTTCTAGCTCACATTCTGCCTGTGGGGCATAAGCACTAACAACATTGAACATCACGCCTTCAATTTCTAACTTGAGACTCATCACTCAGTCTGACACTTTTTTTCACTTCTAGAACATTCCAGACAAACTCACCCTTCAAGATGACTCCTACTCCATTTCTCTTCCCATCCACACCATGAAAAAAAAACAGCTTAAACCCTGCTCCTAAGCTTCTAGCCTTGCTACCTTTCCACCTGGTCTCCTGAACACACAGTATGTCCACCTTCCTCCTCTGCATCATGTCAGCCAGCTCTCTACCTTTTCCTGTCATAGTTCCAACATTCAAAATGCAGCCATGAGGTGGGGGGGCACTAACCAGTGTCTCTCCCCCTCATGCCGGTCCCAAGCCCGGAGAAATGCAGAGGGTTGTGTCAGGAAGGGCATCCGATGTAAAACCAATGCCAATTATTGATGATGCAAATCAAAAGTATTACCTCCATACCGGATCGGTCGAGGCCCGGGTTAACAACGACCGCCATCAGTGCTGTCAATCAACAGGGTGCTGATGGAAATTGGACTACTGTTGGTCGAAGACGTCGAAGAAGGAGAGGTGGGAGGCGTGTCCGTAGGCAGAGAGAGAAGAGGAAAGGCATGATTCTAGGACTGAGAGTGGGGACTTTGAATGTTGGAACTATGTACAGAAAAGGTAGAGAGCTGGTTGACATGATGCAGAGGAGGAAGGTGGACATACTGTGTGTTCAGGAGACCAGGTGGAAAGGTAGCAAAGCTAAAAGCTTAGGAGCAGGGTTTAAGCTGTTTTATCACGGTGTGGATGGGAAGAGAAATGGAGTCGGAGTCATCTTGAAGGAGGAGTTTGTCAGGAATGTTCTAAAAGTGAAAAGAGTGTCAGACAGAGTGATGAATCTCAAGTTAGAAATTGAAGGTGTAATGCTCAATGTTGTTAGTGCTTATGCCCCACAGGCAGGATGTGAGATAGAAGAGAAGGAGAGATTCTGGAGTGACTTAGATGAAGTGATGCAGAGTACCGCCAGAGGTGAAAGAGTGGTCATTGGTGCAGACTTCAATGGACATGTTGGTGCAGGCAACAGAGGGGATGAGGAAGTGATGGGCAGGTTTGGTATCCAGGACTGGAATGCAGAAGGACAGATGTTGATAGATTTTGCAAAAGGGATGGAAATGGCTGTGGTGAATACTTTCTTTGAGAAGAAACAGGAGCATAGGGTGACTTATAAAAGCGGAGGTAGGCGCACACAGGTACACTACATCTTGTGTCGGCGATGTAATTTGAAGGAAGTCAGTGACTGCAAAGTCATCGTGGGTGAGAGTGTTGCCAAACAGCATAGGATGGTGGTGTGCAGGATGACTCTGATGGTGAGAAAGGTGAAAAAGGCAAAGGCAGAGCAGAAGACAAAGTGGTGGAAGCTGAAAAAGGAAGAGTGTCGTGTTGTCTTCAAGGAGGAGTTGAAACAGGGTTTGGGTGGCCAGGAAGTGCTTCCAAATGACTGGACAACCACAGCAAATGTGATCAGGGACACAGGTAGGAGAGTACTTGGTGTGTCCTCTGGAAGGAAAGTAGATAAAGAGACTTGGTGGTGGAATGAGGAAGTGCAGGAGTGTGTACAAAGGAAAAGGTTAGCCAAGAAGAAGTGGGACATTGAGAGGACCGAAGAGAGTAAACAGGAGTACAGGGAGACACAGCGTAAGGCGAAAGTAGCAGTGGCTAAGGCCAAACAGAGGGCGTATGATGACTTGTATGATAGGTTGGATAGTAAAGAGGGAGAAAATGATCTATACAGGTTGGCACAGCAGAGAAATAGAGATGGGAAGGACGTGCAGCAAGTTAGATTGATAAAGGACAGAGAGGGAACTGTATTGACTGATGACAGAAGTGTGCTGGGAAGATGGAAAGAGTACTTTGAAGAGCTGATGAATGAGGAAAATGAGAGAGAAAAAAGAGTAGAAGAGGTAACCATCGAGGAGCAGGATGTAGCAAAGATCAGTAAGGGTGAAGTGAGAAGGGCATTGAAGAGGATGAAGAATGGAAAGGCAGTTGGTCCTGATGATATACCTGTGGAGGTATGGAAGTGTCTAGGAGAGGTAGCAGTAGATTTTCTGACAAGAACATTCAACAAGGTACTAGAGAGTGAGCAGATGCCGGAGGAGTGGAGGAGAAGTGTGCTGGTGCTCATTTTTAAGAACAAGGGAGACGTGCAGAGTTGCAGCAACTACAGAGGGATAAAGTTGATGAGCCATACGATGAAGTTATGGGAAAGAATAGTGGAAGCTAGACTAAGGGCAGAGGTCAGCATTTGTGAACAACAGTTTGGTTTCATGCCAAGAAAGAGCACCACAGATGCAATGTTTGCCTTGAGGATGTTAATAGAGAAGTACAGAGAAGGTCAGAGGGAGCTACATTGTGCCTTTGTGGATCTGGAGAAAGCATATGACAGGGTGCCAAGAGAAGAACTGTGGTATTGCATGAGGAAGTCTGGAGTGGCAGAGAAGTATGTTAGAGCGGTGCAGGACATGTATGAGAGATGTAAGACAGTGGTGAGGTGTGCTGTCGGTGTGACCGACGAATTCAAGGTGGAGGTGGGACTGCATCAAGGGTCAGCTCTGAGCCCCTTCTTGTTTGCTATGGTGATGGACAGGCTGACAGACGAGGTGAGACAAGAATCTCCATGGACTATGATGTTTGCAGATGACATCGTGATCTGTAGTGAGAGCAGAGAACAAGTGCAGGAAAATCTAGAGAGGTGGAGGTATGCCCTGGAAAGGAGAGGAGTGAAGGTTAGCCTCAGAAAATCAGAATACATGTGTGTGAATGAGAAGGACCCAGGAGGAACGGTGATGTTACAGGGAGCAGAGATAACGAAGGTGGAGGATTTTAAGTACTTAGGCTCAACAATCCAGAGCAATGGAGAGTGTGGAAAAGAGGTGAAGAAGCGTGTGCAGGCAGGCTGGAATGGTTGGAGAAAAGTGTCTGGTGTGATGTGCGATAGGAGAGTGTCAGCAAGAATGAAGGGAAAAGTGTACAAGATGGTGGTGAGGCCAGCGATGTTGTATGGCTTAGAAACAGTGGCGCTGAGGAAAAGGCAGGAGGCAGAGCTGGAGGTAGCGGAGATGAAAATGTTGAGGTTCTCCCTGGGAGTAACGAGGATGGATAGGATCAGAAATGAGTATATCAGAGGGACAGCCCACGTAAGATGTTTTGGAGACAAAGTCAGAGAGGCTAGATTGAGATGGTTTGGACATGTACAGAGGAGGGATAGTGAGTATATTGGCAGTAGGATGCTGAGGTTGGAACTACCAGGCAGAAGGCCTCGAGGAAGACCGAAGAAGAGATTTATGGATGTGGTGAAGGAAGACATGAAGGTCGTTGGAGTCAGAAAAGAAGATGCGGAGGACAGGGTGAGGTGGAGGCGGATGATTTGCTGTGGCGACCCCTGAAGGGAGCAGCCGAAAGTAAAAGAAGAAGAAGAAGAAGAAGTTCCAACATTCAAAGTCCCTACTCTCAGTCCTAAACTCATGCTTTTCCTCTTCTCTCTCTGCTTACGAACACGCCTCAAGCCTCTCCTTCTTCGACCTCTCCTTCTTCAACGAACAGTAGTCCAATTTCCATCAGCACCCTGTTGGTTAACGGCACTGATGGCGGTATTGGTAACCCGGGCCTCGACCGATCCGATATGAGATTTGTCTTTACGGTTTGCATTTTGTATTTAGGTAAAAGTTTTATTCTGGATGCCCTTCCTGTCGCAACCCTCTGCATTTCTCTGTATATTGCTGCATTTAACTTTGTATACCATCTCTAAACATAAATACATCTGAATACATGTCTAAGCATAGTTGCACCATATCATTCAAGTTACAACTAAAACTGTGATAATGACTACAAATTCCTAATTATGACCATTAAAGTTCTCAATGATTCAGTTTGCAGTATAATTATTCTGAGTAATAACTAAGTAATTACTAAATAATAGCTAAGTAAGAACTAAGTAAAACTAAGTAAAAACTAGTATAAAGTAAGTATAAAGTAAAAACTAAGTAATAACTATGTACTAAGTAAACACTAAGTATAAATTAAGTATAAACTCATTAATAAATAAGTTATAACTAATAAATAAGTATGTATAAACTTAATAATAACTACATTTACATGTAAGTATTTCAACACTGGCATAATTTGTGTGGATTTAGGTCTGTAGAGTATTTGAATTTATAGCAATTGGCCTTTATCCAGAGTGACTTGCATTTAATCATTTTTATATAACTGAGGGTTAAGGGTCCTGCTCAAGGGCCCAGCAGTGGCAACTTGGTGGCACTTGACATTGAAACCCCAACCTTTGAATGACTACTACAGAGCCATAGTCATCGATCCAGCGCTGGCCTTACAGCATCGAAATGGGTTTGAGACGAAGATGATGAAGACATTGAAGATTTTCAGCTGAAGTTTATTGGGATGGCAGCATGGTAGAATAAAAACTAGCCTGAGTAGCATTAATGCTGTAATCAAAACAACAACAACAACAACAACAAGAACAACAACAAAAAGCAAAAAACAACAACAAACAAACTAACTAACTAACTAACTAAAACAAATAAACAAATACATGTCAGTTTATTCATATAACAGTTTAGAAGCACTTTTCAGTGATATTTTTCTATTCCTTAAATTACACCTTCATGCCTGTACACTACTCCCTTTAATCCCTAAATTACACCTGTACACTACCCCCTTTAATCCTTAAATTTACAGCATTCCACTAATTGTGCATTTGTCCGGATACTTATGGACCTAACTGTACATGCAACTATGCAATCCCTCTCATCTGCTTCTAGAACTTTCCCTCGGATTATACTGAGTACCAGTGGAACCATTGTGGTATTTTGATTGTGAGATCACACTCTGGTTCTTCCTATTTCTTGGGCACCTTTTGAAGCACCCATCCATCTGGTTGCTCTCTCCATTTCACTGTGATGTCCCCTCCCCGCGCCTTCTCCTTGACTTTCAGCTTGATCTGAGGAGCACAGTGAGATATTTATCAGTAAATAAAGCGGTACGGAGGCACTAATCTCGCGTGTGAGTGTCAGATCCTGATGAGGACTCAGGTTCTGGCTTGCAGTGATGTGAAGGGAAATTATAACTGGGATCTTGTGGATATTGAGACTCGCCTTCTTCAGGCTTTTCACATTTACTGCAGGATCTGTCACATTCTTATCAGATTGGATCTTCACCTTTAGAATCTGCTGTCTTCTTGTGACTCCTGCACGTAGAGATGCAAAGACACATCCAAACACAATCATGAAGAAACAGTTCAACGTTCTGACTAGGAGAGCGTAAATTTGTGTAAATACGGAACTGAGTAAAACTTTATCTCACTCCAGTAGCAGAAGAACGGCAGTTTCAAGCCGCACTGTGCATCTTCTACTTGGTTGTATTTCAAATGTCCACAGTTTTCATTCCAGTGCTGGTTGTCAGCTGTAATTCCCAACCAACTTCTGGCAGAGAATGCAGATCCATTGATCCACTTCCAGGACTCTCTGAACAGACCAAACCAAGTCACAGTACTGATCAAGTCGCGCAGAGTGGTGTATTCTGTTTTGTTCAGTGTCATGGCCAGGTCTGTGTAATGCCGTCTACAGTGCTGCAGAGCTTCATGAAATGTTTCTGGGGACGTCATCAAAATGTAC
>CM045730.1:71782846-71807846 GCA_024760905.1 Plotosus lineatus
GGGCATTGTTATGTGGCTTGTACTGAATCCAAGGGGCAATCTCGAAAGTGCTGTTCTCAGATTGTGAAGATTGGATTCCACAAAGAGTTTGTAATTTTATATTTTAGACTCGGAAATTAAATGTGGTGTACATTGCATATTTAAATATGTGTGTGTTGTGCAAATGGCCTTAACTAATGAGCAATACATCTCTCTATTGATGAAATAATCTTCGTAACTTTTACAAAAAAAACTACGTCATGTGCAGCTTTAGGTTGCATGTGTTCCTCATGTCTGCGTGGGTGTCCTCCAGGTACAGTAGGACCCTGCCCATTCGTGGTTCATCGGTCATGGCCCCGCATACTCGGGGATTAGTGGAAGACCCAAAAGTTACTGGCACGTGATTCAATCTCAGCCAATGGCTGAGAGCTTTTGTTTCTTCCTCCTGCTGATTGGTTGCAGATGATGTGCACACCTCTTTCTTTTCTCCTTTGTGCACAAGTCATCAACGTGATTGCCTGAATTGCAAAGTTTTTTTTTTTTGGTGTGTTTTTAATGATTATTTATTTAAGCTCTATGATGTCACTCAAATGCCCTGAATTTTCTTTACCTTCTGGTAAGGAGCCTCAGGGCTTTATTTATTCATAAATATTCTAAGTTTTTACTTGATTACTTTCAGGATCTGCAGGTGGGGGAGAATGTAATCCCTGCAAATAACATGGCTTTCTGTACTTCAGTTTTCTTCAATAGTACAAAGATATGCACATAAAGATAACCGGCTATTCCAAATTGCCTTTAGGTGTGTGTGTGTGTGTGTGTGTGTGTGTGTGTGTGTGTGTGTGTGTGTGTGTGTGTGTGTGTGTGTGGGTGTGGGTGGGTGTGTGTGGATGTGTGGGTGGGTGGGTGCGTGTGATTGTTGTCCTGCGATGGAGGGTGTATCAAGCTCTTGTAAAGTTTCTGCTGAGATAGGCTTGAGTCTCCTCACCACCTAATAGAATCAATCTGTCTGGAAAATGAGTTGTGTTCAAGAAAACAGTTGACTACAAATAATAAGTAAAACAGTAAAGCTTCACTGATGCACCTCTTTTACACACACACACACACACACACACACACACACACACACACACACACACACACACACACACACACACACACTTTATGCAAAACTGCAGCTCTCTCTCTCACACACACTCTCTGAATATAACTCTGTGGTTGATCTGGCAGCGACTGATATTTAAACCAAAAAAATAAATCTATTAATATATAAAAAATTACCAGGAAGGATAAACATGTAGTTATACGTTGAAGTGAAACTTCATCACAGAGCGTTTGAACTGCACCACCATCAACACTCTAAAGCAAGAAGCTGCATTTGTTGTTGTTTTTGTGCCTCTGTGGTGATGGTGACTGATCTCATGGTATGATTAGATTTACCCATGTACGTTTTTAATGGCGTTCAGTGTGTAGCAGACACTAATTGGAAACCCTGAAAATGCAATCAACTGCATGTTGTTATCAGGAAAAAAATTTAAATCAATGCTCAGCCCTGAAGTAAATATCATTTTAATGCTGTATGGAGTAAAATTTATTTTTTTATTGGTTAAATCTCCATTAAAGTTATCAAAAGCTGAAATGCTAAAATACCAAAATGAAAACATGTCAAGACTTTTCAACCTTCCCAAATTTTCCCACACAACACCACTGCTTCGATCTCTCCACTGGCTTCCTGTAGCTGCTCACATTCGATTTAAAACACTAATGCTTACCTACATGGATAAAAATCGAGCTACACCTTCCTACCCTGAAGCATTTAACCCACCTCACACTGCACCACGTTCTCCCAGATCATCAAGCACTGTGAGACCAACCCCTCCCTCTACCAAAAACAAGGGAATAATGCATCTAAAGTCTTCACTGTTGTGGCTTCAAGGTGGTGGAATGAATTTCCTCTGGACATCTGAGTCAACTCAATAAGCAATAAAAAAAAAAAAAAAAAAAAAAAAAAAAAAACAACACCCCTGAGTCTGATGGATGGTATATTTAGTTGGTGTTGTAACAAACCAGTATAAAATAAATTCACTGATAGAGACTTTAAAGCTTTAGTAAGTCCTCTGGATAAGAGCTTCCAATAAATGCTGTAAATGTAAATGTAAAAGCTCTGATGAAATTACCTCCAGTAATTTACTACCACACAAACCAATAAAATCTCAACATTTACCCCAAACCAAGTGACATCAATACAAATACTATAAATATATTAAATACATTAAAACTCTGAATACAGTAAAGCTGGTCACAGAAGATGTTAAAGTAAAACTTACTGACTGGGAGAAACAGACGAGCGTGAGATGAAGGAGTCTGCAGTCTCTGTGTCTTATACATTTAACATGCAAAACACCTTCTTTCTCAAATGACTGGAACATGTAGACATCCTCTGGGCTTTACATCAGACTGAGCCACACCCACTGCCTCTTGTATTTCTATAGACTTCAGGACATAAATAAAGAAAATAAAATATTTTGGATTTTAGAAATACATTTCTGATTAGATTTTACTTTGTGAGTAGAGCCTTTTAAACAAAACCGGTCTGAATATGATTCTGTAACGTCACATGTATAGATGATTGATTGATAGTCAGGGCCGAGTCACTTACAGCGTATATTATCCACCATTGTATTGAGAGATTTTGTCTCTCCTGAGAATCAATTATTTCATTAAAAACATATATATATATATATATATATATATATATATATATATATATATATATATATATATATATATATATATATATATATATATATATATATATATATATATATATATATATATATATATATATATATATATATATATATATATATATATATAGGGATTTTCTGAGTAGATCCTTCCGTAAGAGAGTGCTCAATATTTTTTGGTGGAGCAAATAAAAAAAAATTCTTCTATATTCTTCTATAATCACCTGAAGAGAGAGGATGGTTTCACCACCCCTCGAAACAGATCTGTTGTGATAAATGGAGTTTCAATAGAAAGTCTTTGTCCTGTCCTTTTATTTTTATTCTTTATTTTATATATATATTAAGTACTATCTGAGTCTAGTTGCCGCTGAGGGGAACACACCAGATGTGGTGAACATGTGTAATTTCCTTCCAAAGTAATTTCAGTAGCAAGTTGCACAGATGAATGGAAAGAATTGAACCCATTTCTGCAACTCTCATTTCATGCACCTTTTGGTGGTAGAGAAAACTAAAAAGTAACTAAGTTGACCATCGTGACCTCTAAATGAGGTTGAGGGCATCCCAAGCAGGACCTTTCCTGAACAGAACCCACCCACCAAATTTGGTGACTCTCGGTTATTTCCTTTGAAAGTTATCCCACTAGGAACCTTTGACCGACTAATTCATTCATTCATTCATTCATTTTATGAACCACTTAATCTTAATTCTGGCAATCTTAGAAGGAAGAATACACCCTGGGCAGCTCACCAGGCCATCGCGGGCTGGTTCTTTTACATGCTTCTCACTGACAGAAATAATTGATGATGTGACTCCTGATGAAAGAAGCTGATCTCATTTTGTATAGAGTTTTATTTTCTGCCAGATTCAGGCAAATGATAGACAAACATGCTCTCAATGAGCGAGTCATTATAATATTAAAAAATACTACTACTACTACTACTACTACTATTACTACTACTACTAAAAATTATTATTATCATTATTATTATTATTATTATTATTATTATTATTATTATTGTTAAGGCAGCCGTGAAGGGGGGGTACAAGCCAGTGTTCACCCTCATGCCGGTCTCAAGCCCGGATAAATGCAAAGGGTGGCGACAGGAAGGGCATTCGGCGTAAAACTTCTGCCAAAATTCTCATGCAAATGAGAAATTTATACTGGATTGGTCGAGGCCCGGGTTAACAACGACCGTTATCAGTGCTGTTAACCATCAGGGTGCTGGTGGAAATTGGACTGCTGTTGGTCGAAGTAGCAGAAGCAGGAGGCGTGTCCATAGGTGGAGAGAGAAGAGGAAAGGCATGAGTCTAGGATTTAGAGTAGGGACTTTGAATGTTGGAACTATAGCAGGAAAAGCTAGAGAGCTGGCTGACATGATGCAGAGGAGGAAGGTGGACATACTGTGTTTTCAGGAGACCAGGTGGAAAGGAAGCAAGGCTACAAGCATAGGAGCGGGGTTTAAGCTGTTTTTTTTTTCATGGTGTGGATTGGAAGAGAAATGGAGTAGGAGTCATCTTGAAGGAGGAGTTGGTCAGGAATGTTCTCGAAGTGAAAAGAGTGTCAGACAGAGTGATGAGTCTCAAGTTCGAAATTGAAGGCGTGATGTTCAATGTTGTTAGTGCTTATGCCCTACAGGCAGGATGTGATCTCGAAGAGAAGGAGAAATTCTGGAGTGATTTAGATGAAGTGATGCAGAGTAACCCCAGAGGTGAAAGAGTGGTCATTGGTGCAGACTTCAATGGACATGTTGGTTCAGGCAACAGAGGGGACGAGGAAGTGATGGGCAGGTTTGGTATCCAGGACAGGAACAGAGAATGACAAATGTTGATAGATTTTGCAAAAAGTATGGAAATGGCTGTGGTGAATACTTTCTTCCAGAAGAGACAAGAGCATAGGGTGACTTATAAAAGCAGAGGTAGGAGCACACAGGTAGACTACATCTTGTGTATGCGATGTAATTTGAGGAAGTCAGTGACTGCAAAGCAGTAGCGGGTGAGAGTGTTGCCACACAGCATTGGATGGTGCAGAGTTGTGGCAACTACAGAGGGATAAAGTTGATGAGCCATACAATGAAGCTATGGGAAAGAATACTGGAAGGTATTTTGAGGTGTGTTGTCGGTGTGACAGAAGAGTTCAAGGTGAAGGTGGGACTGCATCAAGGGTCAGTTCTGAGCCCCTTCTTGTTTGCTATGATAATGGAAAGGCTGACCATCTCAATCTAGCCTCTCTTACTTTGTCTCCAAAACATCTTACATGGGCTGTCCCACTGATGTGCTCATTCCTGATCCTATCCATCCTCGTTACTCCCAGAGAGAACCTCAACATTTTCATCTCCGCTTCCTCCAGCTCTACCTCCTGCCTTTTCCTCAGCGCCACTGTTTCCAAGCCATACAACATCGCTCGTCTCATCACCGACACTCTCCTATCACACATCACACCAGATACTTTTCTCCAACCATTCCAGCCTCCCTGCACATGCTTCTTCACCTCTTTTCCACACTCTCCATTGCTCTGCATTGTTGAGCCTAAGTAGTTAAAATCCTCCACAGGTATATCATCAGGACCAACTGCCTTTCCATTCTTCATCCTCTTCAATGCCCTCCTCACTTCACCCTTACTGATCTTTGCTACACCCTCCTCCTCAATGGTCAGCTCGTCTACTCTTTTTTCTCTCTCATTTTCCCCATTGATCAGCTCTTCAAAGTACTCTTTCCAGCTTCCCAGCACACTTCTGTCGTCAGTCAATACATTTCCCACTCTGTCCTTTATCACTTTAACTTGCTGTACATCTTTCCCATCTCTATTACTCTGCAGTGCCAACCTGTATATTTCAACCTGTACATTTTCTCCCTCCTTACTGTCCAACCTAGCATACAAGTCATCATACGCCCACTGTTTGGCCTTCGACACCGCTGTCTTTGGTCCTCTCAATGTCCCACTTCTTCTTAGCTAACCTCTTCCTTTGTACACACTCCTGCACTTCCTCATTCCACCACCAAGTCTCCTTATGTACTCTCCTTCCAGATGACACACCAAGTATTCTCTTACCTGTCTCTTTGATCACATTAGCTGTATTTGTCCAGTCATCTGGAAGCACTTCCTGACCACCCAAAGCCTGTTTCAACTCCTCCTTGAAGACAACACGACACTCCTCCTTTTTCAACTTCCACCACTTTGTCTTCTGCTCTGTCTTTGCCTTCTTCACCTTCCTCACCATCAGCGTCATCCTTCATACCACCATCCTATGCTGTTGTTTGGCAATACTCTCACCCGCTACTACTTTGCAGTCACTGACTTCCTTCAAATTACATCGCCTACACAAGATGTAGTCTACCTGTGTCCTCCTACCTCCACTTTTATAAGTCACCCTATCTCCTGTTTCTTCTGGAAGAAAGTATTCACCACAGCCATTTCCATCCTTTTTGCAAAATCGATCAACATCTGTCCTTCTCTGTTCCTGTCCTGGATACCAAACCTGCCCATCACTTCCTCGTCCCCTCTGTTGCCTGAACCAACATGTCAATTTAAGTCTGCATCAATGACCACTCTTTCACCTCTAGGGGGACTCTGCATCTCTTAATCTACATCACTCCAGAATCTATCCTTCTCTTTTAGGTCACATCCTGCCTGTGGGGCATAAGCACTAACAACATTGAGCATCACATCTTCAATTTCTAACTTGAGACTCATCACTCTGTCTGACACTCTTTTCACTTCTAGAACATTCCTGACAAACCCCTCCTTCAAGATGACTCCTACTCCATTTCTCTTCCCATCCACACCATGATAAAACAGCTTAAACCCTGCTCCTAAGCTTTTAGCTTTGCTACCTTTCCACCTGGTCTCCTGAACACACAGTATGTCCACCTTCCTCCTCTGCATCATGTCAGTCAGCTCTCTATCTTTTCTTTGCATATTTCCAACATTCAAAGTCTCTACTCTCAGTCCTAGACTCATGCCTTTTCTTTTCTCTCTCTGCCTAAGGACACACCTCCCGCCTCTCCTTCTTCGACGTCTTGAATGAAAACAGTTATAGATGGTAATGTTCTTTCTGTGGGGTCTTTCAGCTATGAGCCTCAGGATAAGGATTTGTTGGACGGCGCTCCTGTCCTGCCTGAATCCAGCCTGTTCCTCAGCAAGGTGGGGTTCGATTCTAGCTCTGAGTCTGTTGTGGATAATAAGTAGGAGGCATTTACACATGTGGTTATTCAGCGACAGTGTGCGGTAGTTGCTGCATTGGGAGAGGTTACCTTTTTTGGGTATGGTAACCACGATCGCTTTGGACCATTCTTCAGGGATTTTCTCTGCTTCCCAGGCAGCACTGCAGAGTTTGTGGATGTGCGTCGCCAGGTTATCTCCTCCAGTGCTGAAGTAAAGAAGGCAATAAGAATGTTAAAGAATGGGAAAATCACCCGGAGTGGATTAGATTCATGCAGAACTGATGAAAATTGAGAAACAAATCACCCCTGTAGCACTGACCAACGTCCTGAGGAAAATATGACAGTCAGAAAAAACACCTGATCTCTGGCAAACAGGTCTCTTAGTGAAACTACCTAAAAAGCGGGACTTTCCTAATTGTAACAACTGGAGAGGAATCATGTTGCTATCTGCTGCAAGCAAAATCCTAAGCCGAGTGATCGGAAACAGAATGTCAAGAGCAGTGGATCCACTACTTCGCAAAGAACAGGCAGGCTTTAGGAAAGAAAGACCATGCGCGGATCAAATTTTTACTCTCCAACACATTATAGAGCAAAGCAACGAATGGAATGCCACAGTGTACAGCAACTTCATTGACTTATCAAAGGCATTTGACAGCAACAACAGGACAGCCCTGTGGACTTACTGAGACACTACGGAATCCCAGATAAGATCATCTTAATCATACAGCAGTTGTATACAAATTTCAGCACCAGAGTACTCTGTGGATCCAGTGTTACAGAAGAATTCCCCATAAGAACAGGCAAAAGACAAGGCTGTCTTCTATCTCCTATCCTCTTCACACTATGCATGGACTGGCTGATGAAGGAAGTCAACTGGAATAACACAAGAGGACTCAGTTGGACGTTCACAGAAAAGTTAGAAGATCTAGACTTTGCGAATGACATATCCCTCACACCATTTTCAGGATATCCAGACAAAAAACAACTATCTAGTTACAATAGGAAGACAGATTGGCTTACAGATCAATACCGATGAAACCAAACTCCTAAAGATTAATGCCATGTCTACAGAAGTGGTGCAACTGAGAGACGAGAACATTGAAGAGGTCCAAGAATTCACTTACCTGCGCAGTAAGATCCATGCTAGTGGAGACTCAGAAGCTGATGTAAGATCACGATTAGCTAAAGCCAGCTTTCTGTTCTCTGAGGAACATTTGGAAGTCAAACACTTACCACCAAATTGAGGATATTTAAAAGCAATGTCCTTGGAGTCCTCCTTTATGGATCAGAATCTTGGAAAGTTCCACAGACCATCTGCAATATGATAGATGCATTTCAGACCAAATGCCTCAGGAGAATACTCCGTATATACTGGCCAAATATCATCTCAAATGAAGACCTGTACCAACAAACCAACACCTGCCCACTATCCCAAGAGATAAAGAGGAGAAGATGGAAATAGATAGGACACGTCTGCAGAATACAACCAGATTCCATCCCAAGAGTCGCTACACCACCGGTGAAGAGAAGGCGAGGTTGACCTAAGGAAACCTGGAGGCGATCAGTGGAGAAAGAAATGAAGGAAGTAGGATGGATATGGGGTCAGGTGCAGAGATGGGCACAATACAGACAGCATTGGAGCTCTAAGGTGACGGCTTTCTGTACAATCAGTACGAAGAGGATTTAATAAGTAAGTAAGTAACCAGGAAAAGCTACTTCTGAGAAAATAATAACTACAGTTACAGAACCTGGTTCTGAATGTCCCAAACATCCGAACACTGAATAAATCCAACTCCACCAGTCAGAGCCATCATACTCACGTCTTCATAATGACAGATGTGTTCTCTTTACTCCGAGTTATGTCTGTTGTGAGGCTTCTGATTGGTTTAGTGTTGTATGATCAGGGAAATCTTTCTGTAGTTCTGTAAGAAGGGAGAAGGTTCTGGTAGTGAATATGGATCATAAGGAAACATCCTGAGCCGCACAATCTTTTAAAATCAGTACATTAAGTGGAGTTTAATATTGTTTTACACCAACATGGACATGGAACCCTTTCTTACACAGGTATTTTATCAAGGAAAGGTTGTACTTATAGAGATATGTGTGGGAGATTTTGATTTGAATGATGTATTGTTGGCGACATCACATTTTCAGCCAGATAAAACATTTTCAACTTATTCAGGCTCACTCTCAACACCACTGCGTGACTTAATCCATATTATACTGGAGCAGATCACATATTATAATCAAGATCATTGAGATAAGATCAAAACACAGACAACAGTTTCATCTTGGAGGCCCAAGCTCAGTTCATATTAAATTTTGAATGAGTAGCATGTGTAGTTGTTGCAGGCATTAGAAACTAAAATTTGGGCGAGCAACACAAGCAGAAACAGCAAGACGGACTGAGGCAATGTCAATACCCCATCCGTCTTATAGTTAAGGGAGAGAAATTAATTTAGTTCTAAAAAAATATCTCAACAATCACTCCACTATGCCTCAGAAATCAACCTGTCATGCTCAGTGCAGTGAACCACCGTAACAACATCATCTCCAAAAACAGGAACCCTGAAACACTATCAAATCTACCCAGGAGGGTTTGTTTAGCAAAATTAGTGCACCGGCAGATATAAAATGCACCAGAGATGTTATCGATAAACTGAACAAGTAGTGACATCACATCTGAGCTGACCTAGAACACGGTGGAGGGATTATGTTGACCAAGAGGTCTCTTCAAGATTGGACATGCCTGAAACAACACATCAGGGAAGCGTTTGGTAGGCATTCTAACCAGATGCCCAAGCCACCTCAACTGGCTTCTCTCAATGCAGAGAGATTATGGAGGTGTCAGCAAGTCTGGGGATGCCTCAGTGTCCTCGGTGGTTGGGAGAAAGGTGTCATTGGGGTCTGCTGCCCCGTGATCAAAACCCGGATAAAGTGGATGAAGAAGATGATGACGATGATCACACCTGAGCTTACTGAGCTACTGAATATGGGGGAGAATTGTTGAGGGTATTTAGGGTAATTTGTATGTCAAGGTGCCCTGAGAGCACGAACTGGATATCAAAGGCCGGCCGTGTCCCTCACTGTCTGTGGTGCACTGCTGACTTTCGTCAAGAGGAACCGCGTTGCCGTCAGTGTACTTCTGCCCCATGATGGCCAAGTGAGCCATCTGGGCTGTATTGTGGTTTCATTGTTAGTGATGTTTGCTTGCCTTGCCAAATACCAGAATCGTCAGAATTATCAATTGGACTTCTACACAGCAACATTCATTTAGAGCTTCATGGGTTTCTCGTAATTCCTCACAATGAGTGCATTCCCAACCTTTTAAATTTCCACAAAACACTTCAAATTGTCATAAACATCTCCCTGCAATCGTAAAACCTTCCCAAGTGCTATAGAAAAGCTGAAGATGAAAAGAAAGCTGTTGCAGGGGCGGCAAAGTTCGACAGCTCAGACAGACAGCAACCGTATCAAGATCATGAAAATTTTACCCAAAACATTTGTGTGTCAGGAAGTCACGTGTTCAGATACTTTGTGTAACAATGTTTGCATGGATGCCTCGGTGCACATGGCAGAACTCCACGTTATATACTTATTAAATAGGTTTGTGACAAACACCTTTGAATGAATAATTTTTAGGTGAAACGTGAAAAAAAAGGTAAGAACTGTTTTGTACTGATGACAACTTCTTCTTCTTCTTCTTCTTCTTCTTCTTCTTTTCCTTTCGGCTATTTCCTTTAGGGGTCGCCACGGCGAATCATCTGCATCCATCTCACCCAATTCTCTGCATCTTCTTCTCTTACACCAACTACCTTAATGTCCTCCTTCACCACATCCATAAATCTTCTCTTTGGACTTACTCTAGTCCTTCTGCCTGGTAGTTCCAACCTCAGCATCCTACTACCAATATACTCACTATCCCTCCTCTGTACATGTCCAAACCATGTCAATCTAGCCTTTCTGACTTTGTCTCCAAAGCCTCTAACATGTGCTGCCCCTCTGATGTACTCATTCCTGGTCCTATCCATTCTCGCTACTCCAAAAGAGAACCTCAACATTTTCATCTCTGCTACCTCCAGCTCTGCCTCCTGTCTTTTTCTCAGCGCTACTGTTTCTAAACCATACAACATCGCTTGCCTCAACACCGTCTTGTACACTTTTCATTTAATTTTTGTCGATACCCTCCTATAACACATCCTACTTTTCTCCAACCATTCCAACCTGTGTGCACACACTTCTTCACCTCTTTTACACACTCTCCATTGCTCTGAATTGTTGAACCTGAGTACATAAAATCTTCCACCTTCTTTATCTCTGTTCCCTGTAATATCATCGTTCCTCTTGGGTCCTTGTCGTTCACACACATCTATTCTGTTTTACTGAGGCCTTCATTCCTCTCCTTTCCAAGGCATACTTTCCTGCACTTGTTCTCTATTCTCACTACATATCACAATGTTATCTACAAACATCATAGTTCATGAAGAATCTTGTCTCATCTCATCTGTCAGCCTTTCCATCACCATAGCAAACAAGAACGGGCTAAGAGTTGACCCTTGATGCAGTCCCATCTTCACCTTGAGCTCTTCTGTCACACCGACAGCACACCTCACCACTGTCTTACATGTCTCATACATGACCTGCACCACTCTAACATACTTCTCTGCCACTCCAAACTTCCTCATGCAATACTACAGTTCCTCTCTCAGCACCCTGTCATATGATTTCTCCAGATCCACAAAGGCACAATGCAGATGGCTCTGACCTTCTCTGTACTTCTATATTAACATCCTAAAAGCAAACACTGCATGAGTGTTGCTCTTTCTTG
The DNA here is from genome assembly GCA_024760905.1 of Plotosus lineatus. Classification (NCBI taxonomy): domain Eukaryota; kingdom Metazoa; phylum Chordata; class Actinopteri; order Siluriformes; family Plotosidae; genus Plotosus; species Plotosus lineatus. The sequence goes on from CM045730.1 coordinate 71,794,559, forward strand.
GCATGAAGCCAAACTGTTATTCACAAATGATGACCTCTGTCCTTAGTCTCGCTTCCATGATTCTTTCCCATAACTTCATCATATAGCTCATCAAGTTTATCTCTCTGTAGTTTCCACACCTCTACATGTCTGCCTCATTCTTCAAAATGGGCACTATCACACTTCTCCTCCATTCCTCCGGCAACCTCTCACTCTCTAAGACCTTGTTGAATGTTCTTGTCAGAAAAACTGCCTTTCCACGATTCATTATTTTCAATGCCCTCCTCATTTCACCCTTAATAATCTTTGCTACTTTCTGGTCCGGAACAGTAATCTCTTCTACTCTTCTATTTTTCTCTCTCATTTTCCACATTCATCAGCTCTTCAAAGTACTCTTTCCATCTTCCCAGCACACTTTTGTTATCAGTCAATACATTTCCCACTCTGTCCTTAATCACTCTAACTTGCTGCACATCCTTCCCATTTCTATTTATCTGCTGTGCTAACCTGTATAAATCATGTTCTCTCTCTTTGTTGTCCAAACTGTCATAAAAGTCATCATACGCCCTCTGTTTGGCTTTTGAGATTGCTACCTTTGACTTATGCTGTGTCTCCCTGTACTCCTATTTACTCTCTTTAGTCCTCTCAATGTCCCATTTCTTCTTGGCTAACCTCTTCTTTTGTAAACACTCCTGCACTTCCTCATTCCACCACCAACTCCCCTTATTTACTTTCCTTCCAGAGAACACACCAAGTACTCTCCTACCTGTCTCCCTGATCACATTGGCTGTAGTTGTCCAGTCATCTGGAAGCACTTCCTGACCACCCAAAAGCCTGTTTCAACTCTTCCTTGAAGACAACCTGACACTCTTCCTTTTTCAACTTCCACCACTTTGTCTTCTGCTCTGACTTTGCCTTTTTCACCTTCCTCACCATCAGCATCATACTGCACACCATCAGTCAATGCTATTTGGTAACTCTCTCACCCACTACTACTTTGCAGTCACTGACTTCCTTCCAATTACATCGCCTACACAAGATGTAGTCTACCTGTGTACTCCTACCTCTGCTTTAATAAGTCACCCTATGCTCCTGTCTCTTCTGGAAAAAAGTATTTACCACAGCCATTTCCATTATTTTTGCAAAATCTACCAACATTTGTCCTTCTGTGTTTCTGTCCTGGATACCAAACCTGTCCATCACTTCCTCGTCCCCTCTTTTTCCTCCACCAACATGTCCATTGAAGTCTGCCCCAATGACCACGCTTTCACCCCTGGGGGTATTCTTCATCACTTCATCTAACTTACTCCAGAATCTCTCCTTCTCTTCTTGCTCCCATCCTGCCTGTGGGGCATAAGCACTAACAACATTGAACATCACACCTTCAATTTCTAACTTGAGACTCATCACTCTGTCTGACACTCTTCATTTCTAGAACATTCCTGACAAACTCCTCCTTCAAGATAACTTCTACTCCATTTCTCTTCCCATCCACATCATAAAAAACAGCTTTAACCCTGCTCCTAAGCTTCTAGCCTTGCTACCTTTCCAGCTGGTCACCTGAACACACAGTATGTCCACCTTCCTCCTCTGCATCATGTCAGCCAGCTCTCTACCTTTTCCTGTCATAGTTCCAACATTCAAAGTCCCTACTTTCAGTCCTAGACTCATGCCTTTCCTCTTCTCTCTCTGCCTACGGACACGCCTCCCACCTCTGCTTCTTCGACGTCTTCGACCAACAGTAGTCCAATTTCCACCAGCACCCTGTTGGTTAACAGCATGAGATCCTGGCCTAAGTGGAGGAGTTCAAGTATCCAACTATCATGGAATCACACTCCTCAGCCAACCCACGGAAGTCAGTGAAGGAGTACTGGAGAGGTACTGGTCTTGTTCACTCATGAGAGAAAGATGGAGCAGGAGATCGTCAGGCAGATTGGTGCAGCCTCTGCTGTAAAACGGAGCTCTTACTGGTCCATCATGGAGAAGAGGGAGGTGAGTCCCAAGACAAAAATCTCTCAATTTATAGATCAATATATGTTCCAACCCTCAGCTATGGTCACGAGCTTTCGGGGATTGACTGAAAGAACCAGATCACATATACAAGCAGTTGAAATGAGTTTCTTTTGTAGGTTAGCAGAGCTTTCCCTCAGAGATAGGGTGAGAAGTTCAGTCATCCAGAAGGAGCGCACATTAGAGCCACTGGTGCTCCACTTTGAGAGGAACCAGATGAGATGGCATCTCATTCTAATGCCTCCCTGGTGTGGTGTTTTGGGAATGCACAACTTGGAAGAGACCTCAGCATTGACTCAGAACACGCTGAAGGGACAATGTCTCTCGGCTGGCCTGGAAATGCCTCGGTGTCCCTCTGGAAGAGCTGGAGGAAGTAACTGGAGAAAGGGGAAGACTGGATCTTACTCTTTAGGCTGCTGCCCCTGTGACCCGACCTCGGTTTAAGCGGATGATGATGATGACGATGATGATGATGAATTACTCAAAACATGCTGCATCAATCGCCAAGAAATAAGGATCATTGAGTAACTGTAAAGGTGCCAAGAACATCTTCAACCAGGTGAAATGAACCAATCAGAGCCAAGATGACGTGTTTGACAACATTAAATCACATGGCAACAGGAAAAGTGTAACTTTGCAATGCAAACATATTGTGATATACAGTACATTTGCCAGTCACTTCATAACCTGATCAATCCACCAAACACTGCACTCACCCTGCAAACACTTCATCATCCATCAATTCATACATGTCCCATCAGATATTCATCAAATCCTCAGAAATCAACCTAGTTTCTTGGTCAACATCAATCTGCCGGGTGTTATCTGCACAGTCGATGGAATGTATGTTAATTTTTTTTTTTACATTATCACAAGATGATGTAACATGTTCACTATCAGGAATTGTGCTGTCTTTTCATCAGCACAGCCCTGTCTCTCATCAACCAATAACCACTGTTATCGCAGGTGAGCAACTTGTCCATTAGCCTCAACAACAGAGTCTCTCTGTGTTTAGGAGTTGTGACTTTTCTTTATTAGAACTGGATCTCAGGAGCCTCATGATTCAGGTTCAGGTTGAGACTTTTAGAGCGAAGACAGGCTCCAGTTCCCTTAATGATGGCTACTGCTCAGAGGAGCCTGAACTCTCCTGCCATGCAGCTCTCTCCCCCACCATCTCCTCACTGCACTTTTGCTTTCTGTGCTAGACATGGCGCCTGTCCCCCACCTGCCAACTTCTCTTATAATCAGGTTGAGAAACAACTGAAAAGTCTCCATTCAGACAATGCAGGAGGATCGGCAGTGAGCCTCCGTGTCCTTAAAGCTTGTGTCCGCCTGCTCTGTTAAGTCTTACATTACAGCTTCACAATTAGCTTAAGTCTATAAAGGCTCCCAGTGGGGTGGAAGACATCATGCCTTGTTCCTGTACTAAAAACCTACATCCCAGTGGCCCTCAGGATTGCAGACCCATGGCACTGACTACACATGTTGTGAAGACCCTTGAGAGACTAATACTGGATCAACTCTGACCAATGGTTAGACAATATATGGACCCCTTCAGTCCACCTACCAGCCTCGTCTGACTCTGGTTCTGATTTATGAGACTCGCGAGCTGTATCATAATACAATAAATATACAGTTGGCCAAAATGTCTTTGCAGTGATCACAAAAACTGTTGATGGAAGTGTAGCAGTTCAATAGTATTATCATCATATGTTATTTATATTTTTATCATGTTATTTTATATTTTATATATCATAAACTTCTCCCCACAATGCTGAAACTTTCCCCAGTGCTGTAGAAAGGCTAGTGATCCAGACGGGCAGCTGCAGGGGCGGCGGGGTTTGCCAGCTCAGACAGACTGTAACCATATCAGGATCATCAAACTTTTACCCAAAATGTTTGTGTGTGTCAGGAAGTCATGTGATCAGGTACTCTGTTTAAGAACGTTTGCATGGATGACTCGGTGCACACTGCAGAACTCCACGTTATATAACTATTAAATAGATTTGCGGGGGGGGGGGGGGGGTCTTTGATTGCATCATTTTTAGGTGAAATATATTAAATGACATTAAATAAAATGGTCAGAACTATTTTTTATGGTAGGGTAGTGGTTAGTGCCTAGTACTTTGAAGAGCTGATGAATGAGGAAAATGAGAGAGAAAAAAGAGTAGAAGAGGTGACTGTTGAGGACCAGGAAGTAGCAAAGATCAGTAAGGGTGAAGTGAGGAGGGCATTGAAGAGGATGAAGAGTGGAAAGGCAGTTGGTCCTGATGACATACCGGTGGAGGTATGGAAGTGTCTAGGAGAGGTAGCAGTAGATTTTCTGACAAGAACATTTAACAAGGTCTTAGAGAGTGAGAGGATGCCAGAGGAATGGAGAAGTGTGCTGGTGCCCATTTTTAAGAACAAGGGAGACGTGCAGAGTTGTGGCAACTACAGAGGGATAAAGTTGATGAGCCATACAATGAAGTTATGGGAAAGAATAGTGGAAGCTAGACTAAGGGCAGAAGTCAGCATTTGTGAACAACAGTTTGGTTTCATGCCAAGAAAGAGCACCACAGATGCAGTGTTTCCCTTGAGGATGTTAATGGAGAAGTACAGAGAAGGTCAGAGGGAGCTGCATTGTGCCCTTGTGGATCTGGAGAAAGCATATGACAGGGTGCCGAGAGAAGAACTGTGGTATTGCACGAGGAAGTCTGGAGTGGCAGAGAAGTATGTTAGAGTGGTGCAGGACATGTATGAGAGATGCAAGACAGTGGTGAGGTGTGCTGTCTGTGTGACACAAGAGTTCAAGGTGGAGGTGGGACTGCATCAAGGGTCAGCTCTCAGCCCCTTCTTGTTTGCTATGGTGATGGACAGGCTGACAGACGAGGTTAGACAAGATTCCCCATGGACTATGATGTTTGCAGATGACATTGTGATCTGTCGTGAGAGCAGAGAACAAGTGCAGGAAAATCTAGAGAGGTGGAGGTATGCCCTGGAAAGGAGGGGAATGAAGATTAGCCTCAGTAAGACAGAAAACATGTGCATGAATGACAAGGACCAAAGAGGAACGGTGAGATTACAGGGAGCAGAGATAAGAAAGATGGAGGATTTTAAGTACTTTGGCTCAACAATCCAGAGCAGTGGAGAGTGTGGAAAAGAGGTCAAGAAGCGTGTGCAGGCAGGTTGGAATGGTTGGAGAAAAGTGTCCGGTGTGATGTGTGATAGGAGGGTATCGGCAAGAATGAAAGGAAAAGTGTACAAGATGGTGTTGAGGCCAACAATGTTGTATGGATTAGAAACAGTGGCCCTGGGGAAAAGACAGGAGGCAGAGATGGAGGTAGCAGAGATGAAAATGTTGAGGTTCTCTTTGGGAGTAACGAGGATGGATAGGATTAGGAATGAGTACATCAGAGGGACAGCACATGTAAGACGTTTTGGAGACAAAGTCAGAGAGGCTAGATTGAGATGGTTTGGACATGTACAGAGGAGGGATAGTGAGTATATTGGTAATAGGATGCTGAGGCTGGAACTACCAGGCAAAAGGCCTAGAGGAAGACCAAAGAGAGGATTTATGGATGTGGTGAAGGAGGACATGAAGATCGTTGGTGTAAGATAAGAAGATGCAAAGGATAGGGTGAGATGGAGGCAGATGATTCGCTGTGGCGACCCCTGAAGGGAAAAGCCGAAAGGAAAAGAAGAAGAAGAAGAAGGATGGATCGATCATGGATAGATGGATGGATGGATGTATGGATAGATGGATGGATGGATGGCTCAAGGATGATCCATTAATTTGAGATGAATTACAGCGGAATTTCTCCGACACTCAGCGCACCACCATTTCTTTCTGGTTGGAAATCAGGTCCTAAATACTTGAGGAATCGGTTCCAGTCTTTTAAGGGATCATTTTAAAGCTGCAAGTGTTCCGGCAAGTGTTCCGTGTTTATTGGTGTTAGGTGGTTGAGATAAAGCTTGAACTTTTTTTATTTATTGATTTCACCAACTTCCAGATTTCGTTCACTTTCTGAACCATTTAATTCTAATTAGTGTTGTAGGCAGGCTGGCGTCCATCTCAGCCAACAAAAGCTTGAACTGCTTGCTGGGCCATGACAGAGCCAACACACAGAATTATTCACACGCACACTCACACCTGGGGGCAAATTGGAACAGCCATTCAGCCTACTGTGCATGTTTCTGGACTGTAGGAGGAAACCGTAGTCCCCGGAGGAACCCATGCAAGAACAAGGAGAACATGCAAACCCCACACAGAAACACCTGAGCTAGGAATCGACCTTCTTGCGGTGAGACGAATGTGCTACCACTACGGCACTGTGCCGCTTACAGAAAACAACTTCCTCTTTAAAATACAAATAAATTGCTTGAGGTCATTGCAGCCTTGCAGAGCATGCTTTACCATGGGGGGAGGGGCACGCTGTGTAATACAGCTGGTAAATGTGGCATATCTCAAATCATTAAATGGACCGGCTTGCAAAGCAATACTGGAGGCAGGTCTGCATCCCATGATCACAATGTACCACCACGGTGTCACATGACCGACAAATTCTGTGATGATATCACATAGGGTGGACCCAAAAGACAGAGTCAAACCATGAATGATTCAAGGGCATCAAGCGTACAACGTCAGGACCAATATAAGGATGAACATGTGCATGTGGGAGTCAGTTGTTTGGAACATCAATGCGAAACATGTCTGAGAAGGAAACCAAAACCAGAACAGTGGATTTAGCGTTGGTGTTTTTATTGTAACAAATAACATGCTGTAAAAATAGACATGTAAACATCCTACATGACCCTTTTTATTGACTGGTCTAGTTACATGTTTATCATGATCTGTCCAAAAGAAAAGGTCGAAAATTACAGAAATCCAGCTGCACAAAAACATCTGTAGTCAAACAAAAGTGGTCAGCTGCTTCTCTTCTGACCTCTGCTGGTAGATTGTGGTACTGCAGAACATTGCTGTGACAATGGAGGAAATTAAAAGTTAAATGAAAATACTCAGTCATTCACCAACACACACACACACACACACACACACACACACACACACACACACACACTGCCAAACCTCAGTATGACTATCCAGATATGTCTCATAGTTGTGATTGATGACATTGTGATGTTGTGCGTGAATAAATACCTCATAAAATGAAATAATGATGCAGTGGATCCTTTGTGATCTCTTACAGCGTAATCTCTCGGCTTACGTGAGTAATGGCTTCACAGATGCTGTTGGAAATATTCAGATCAATCAGAAGCAATCAGACACATTTCATTCCAGTTTAAAGGAGTCAGATCCCCCTTCCCAGAATGCACTTTGTTAATTTCATTCATGATGACCCACTGCATTGAGAAAGCCTATTGGTTGAAGATGGGTGAAACCAGTTCTGCTCGGAAATACTCAGGAAAACGCAGACCGAGTTGGTCTGATAAAATATGTTCGAGTTCATGTCAGGATTTATGATCGGAGGAGGTCACTGCACTGTGGGAGGAGGTTCTTAATATATCACAGCAGAATCCTGGCACCATTGGAAATGAAGACTTGTTAACATGCGCAGAGGATTCTGGGAAGAGTGAGACTGCCCCTTTACACTGAAAACAGAAACTGATGACCTACCTCTCAACCTCCAACCCACTCTCAGACAGATTCACCAAAACCTGCAGGTGGGAATGAGTGACAACAAACTGCACAGAGAGAGAGAAAGGGAGGGAGAGAGGGGAAGTGGGGAAGGGGAGGGAGAGGGGGGAAGAGAGGGGAGCAGGAGGAGAGATGGGGAGGGAGAGGGGGAGATAGAGAGAGAGACAGAGAGAGATTTAATTTAAAAAAAGTACTTTAATTTAACACAAAAAGAAAAATACTAGTTAGTAAAGCATGAACATCAAGAGTACATTAAATGAATTAATGCATAAAATAAACACACTACACACAAAAAAATATATAAAAAAGTAAATGAATAAATGAACAGCAAGAAAAACCCCAACAGATTTACTCCCTTCGATCTCAACAGAAAAGTATGTTTATGATCAGAATCAGTTCCTCTAACCCAATATTGGTGCAGACAGCAGCTTCTCCTCCTTCACAGAACATAAACCATCATTTACACACCACACTTTCTCAAAGGACTCGAGTCGTTCATCAAATTATAATAATTAAATTTAATTGTAATAAACTATGATCATTATAATATAATTATAATAATTATTATATAATTGTAATACACAATAATAATTATAATAAACTATAATAATTAAAATCAACCATCAAATGTTGTTAGTGTTTATGCCCCACAGGCATGATGTGAGCTAGAAGAGAAGGAGAGCTTCTGGAGTGAGTTAGATGAAGTGATGCAGAGTACCTCCAGAGATGAAAGAGTGGTCATTGGTGCAGACTTCAATGGACATGTTGGTGTAGGAAACAGAGGGGACGAGGAAGTGATGGGCAGGTTTGGTATCGAGGTCAGGAACACATACGGACAAATGTTGATAGATTTTGCAAAAATGGTTGTGGTGAATACTTTCTTCCAGAAGAGACAGGAGAATAAGGTGACTTATAAAAGTGGAGGTAGGAGCACACAGGTAGACTACATTTTGGGCAGGTGAAAGTGAAAGGTAATTTCAAGGAAGTCAGTGACTGCAAAGTAGTAGTGGGTGAGAGTGTTGTCAAACAGCATAGGATGGTGGTGTGCAGGATGACGCTGATGGTGAAGAAGGCAAAGGCAGAGCAGAAGACAAAGTGGTGGAAGCTGAAAAAGTGTCATCTTGTCTTCAAGGATCAGTTGAAACAGGCTTTGGTGGTCATGAAGTGCTTCCAGATGACTGGAAAAGTACAGCTAATGTGATCAGGGAGACAGGTAGAAGAGTACTTGGCATGTCCTCTGGAAGGACAGTAGATAAGGAGCCTTGGTGGTGTAATGAGGAAGTGCAGGAGTGTGAACAAAGGAAGAGGTTAGCTAAGAAGAAGTGGGACATTGAGAGGACCGACGAGAGTAAAGAGGAGTACAGGGAGACACAGTGTAAGGGGAAGGTGGTGGTGTCAAAGGCCAAACAGAGGGCATATGATGACTTGTATTCTAGGTTGGACAGTGAGGAGGGAGAAAATGATTTATACAGGTTGGCACAGCAGAGAAATAGAGATGGGAAAGATGTGCAGCAAGTTAGAGTGATTAAGGACAGAGAGGGAAATGTACTGACTGATGACTGATGTGCTGCGAAGATGGAAAGAGTACTTTGAAGAGCTGATGAATGAGGAAAATGAGAGAGAAAAAAGTAGAAGAGGTGACTGCTGAGGACCAGGAAGTAGCAAAGATTAATAAGAGTGAAGTGAGGAGGGCATTGAAGAGGATGAAGAGTGGAAAGGTAGTTGGTCCTGATGACATACCGGTAGAGGTAGCAGTAGATTTTCTGACAAGAATATTCAACAAGGACTTAGAAAGTGAGAGGATGCCGGACGAATGGAGAAGTGTGATGGTGCCTATTTTTATGAACAAGGGAGACATGCAGAGTTGTGGAAACGATAGACGGATAAAGTTTATGAGCCATACAATGAAGTTATGGGAAAGAATAGTGGAAGCTAGACTAAGGGCAGAGGTCAGCATTTGTGAACAACAGTTTGGTTTCATGCCAAGAAAGAGCACCACAGATGCAGTGTTTGCCTCGAGGATGTTAATAGACAAGTACAGAGAAGGTCAGACGGAGCTGCATTGTGCCTTTGTGGATCTGGAGAAAGCATATGACAGGGTGCTGAGAGAGGAACTGTGGTATTGCATGAGGAAGTCTGGAATGGCAGAGAAGTATGTTAGAGTGGTGCAGGACATGTATGAGAGATGTAAGACAGTGGTGAGGTGTGCTGCAAGTGTGACACACGAGTTCAAGCTGGAGATGGGACTGCATCAAGGATTAGCTCTGAGTCAGCTCTGAGCCCCTTCTTGTTTGCTATAGTGATGGACAGGCTGACTGACAAGGTTTGACAAGATTCCAATTGGACTGTGATGTTTGCAGATCACATTGTGATCTGTACTGAGAGCAGAGAACAAGTACAGGAAAATCTAGAGAGGTGGAGGTATGCCCTGGAAAGAAGAGGAATAAAGGTTAGCCTCAGTAAGAGAGAATACATGTGTGTGAACAACAAGGAGCCAAGAGGAACTGTGAGGTTACAGGGAGCACAGATAAAGAAGGTGGAGGATTTTAAGTACTTAGGCTCAACAATCCAGAGCAATGTAGAGTGTGGAAAAGAGGTGAAGAAGCGTGTGCAGGCAGGTTGGAATGGTTGGAGAAAAGTATCCGGTGTGATGTGTGATAGGAAGGTATCGGCAAGAATGAAAGGAAAAGTGTACAAGACGGTGTTGAGGCCAGCGATGTTGTATGGTTGAGAAATTAAAATCAACCATCAACCTGCTATTTATAATTCTGATTAAAATCATTTTAATATAACAGTCCAGTGAACCCTCCACTTTCCTCCTTCTGCTCAGGTGGACGGCCAATTTTGCGTGGCCCAGGAGGAAGTTCAGAAGTTGGCACTTGGACATCTTTTTTGTTTATACCTAAAACCCAGAATAAAAATGTGTTGAGTAAAAACCACACCATAAGCACAGAACAGCCTCGTTAACAACATAAACAGAACCTGCAGCCTGCTGCAGTCCAGGAAACAGTGGAACACCGTCTCTCTGAGGGAACAGAACCGACACCTTTCATCAACATCATGATTTAAAATACACACAAAACCATTAACAGCCACAGCGCCATGTAAAATCCTCCACTGTAAGGCTCCACCCCTTTTTGTTTATGGTGGTTTGTACAGCGCTCTCCATGAAGGGTCCACTTCTGTTTTCAAACCCAGGTGGACCCTCCATGGTTTGTCAGTCCGACCCTTTACTTTCTCTTTATTTAACACGTTTACCATCAGTCTTTACATTTTTTTACCTGAGGTGTTACACAACTGTATAGGACTTGACACACCATGATCTAAAAATCAATCAGAGCAGTCCTTAAAATTCGGGGCGAGGCTGTCGACGGGAAAGGGGTCCATGCCTGCGGGGGGTAAAATGCTGTCGGTTCGGGAGACGATGCTGGAGTGTTCGTCCGGGAAGAGCCGGTCCTTCCAGAGCCTCAGCATGTTTTCTAGTCGTCTTACCAAAGAAACCCCGGCAGCGGCAGAGAGAGCAGTAACGTCTTCTAGCTGCGGACCACACAGGTCAAGCACGTGACCCAGTGTGGTGATGTGTGCCACCTCAAACTTCTCTGCGATGGACGGCCCCGCAGACTGTGGCACGTTAAAACGAGTGCCACATACAACAGGTTCCTTTAAAATCCAGAAACATGAGCTGTGTATCTATAATCTGTTCTTTTTAAAAAAGTCCCCAGATTTTAAAAAGGCTTTGATAAAACTCTGGAAAAAACTTTTCGGTCGTATTTGCTTAAGTTCATTAAAAAGAGAGAGTCCCGCAGTCTCGGCTCCCAGCACCGGGCCAGAACTGCACGCTCTGTGGGCCTTCACACCAGGTCTCTCGGTCCGGTCAGCAGTCTCTGGATGAATTAAAGCCTAAACGTTGATCCTCTGCTGGCCAGATATATGAGACCATGCTCCCCTTCCTCTTTGGGGAGGAAGAGGACACTCTGCGGGATCCAGTGCAGCATGTCCCAGAAACAGCTGACGATCTCAGCCTGGTCTTTTGTGAGACGGGTCCTAGGGGGATTCACACGGGAGAGACGGTGCCACAGCATGGAAGCAACCAGATTATTAATAATTAAAACACGACCTTTAAAAGACATTTTTGGTAAAATATATTTCCATTTTTGAGACTCCTCCCACTTTCTCTAAAACATTTTCCCAATTTTTATTTCTATTATTTCGATCTCCAAGGTAGATTTCCAGATCCTACGTTTTTTCCAGGTGAGACCGCCCAGCAGGACGAGACCTCGCGGCTCGTCCCCCACCCACAGAGCTTCGCTTTTTTCCCAGTTTACCTTGGCTGATGACCTTAACTTCACTCTGGTTAATAACAGCAATGAAAAGATCAGCATATGCAGACGGTTTAAAAACCGAATCGCAGTCCAGGACATTAAAACCAGAGAGACCTGTTCTGAGTCAGTGCAAGCGAGGCTCTATTGAAAAGGAGTACAGCGTGCCCGACATGGGGCAACCCTGCCTGATACTCCTCTGCACTTTAAAAGGAGTGCTCAAACCACCGTTGAATTTTGATATACTCTCAATGTCTCCATACAAGGTCCGAATCCAGACAATAAGACCCGGGCTGAACCCAAAACCCGTATGTGCTCAACCCGATCAAATGCCTTTTCCTGATCCAGAGAAATTAGACCAAATTTCACTCCTAATGAATTGGAGAGGTCTAAAATGTCCCGAATTAAAATATATATTGTGTGTTATCAGCCTGCCTGGTACACAATAAGTCTGGTCTACATGAATGATCTGCTCCATCACTTTTCTCAACCTGTTCGCCAGGACTTTGGAATGGAGTTTGTAGTCAGTACAGAGGATGGACAATGGTCACCAGTTTTTGAGATTTTGCAGGTCCCCCTTCTTTGGCAGGAGGGTGAGGACTGTTCTCCTGCAACTCAGGGGTAGCCAGTCTTTCAGCAGACTGTCCCTGAGAACGTCCAGCAGGTCCTCACCAATCACCGATGAGAAGGCTTTACATAAATTGGCCGGCAGGCCGTCCATACCCGGGGATTTCCCTGGTTTGATGCTCTGCAGCGCTACCAACAATTCTTGTGAGGAAATGTCAGTCTCCAGAATGTCTGTTGGCATCTGCTGACACCTTTGTAAGGACACCAGTGAGGAACGTATCCAATGTTTTCGGTTTCTCAGAATATTCACATTGATCCCGTTCATCCTAGAAGCCTGCTGCGTACATGTGAATGTGTGTAGTTTCCTGGAGCAGCCGTCAATCCCTGGAACGCAGGCAGTGTATCAGCCTCCTCTGCCAGTTTTTCCTTTCCAGCCCAAAGAAAAAGTGAACGGGAGCATCCATCAGAACAACGTTTTGAAACCTACTGCGTACCATGGCGCCCCTGGTGGGTATGCCTAGCAAGTCATTTAACATAGCCAGCTCTCTATCTTTTCCTGTCATAGTTACAACATTCAAAGTCCCTAATCTCAGTCCTAATCTCATGCTTTTCCTCTTCTCTCTGCCTACGGACACGCCTCCCACCTCTCCTTCTTTGACCAACAGTAGTCCAATTTCCACCAGCACCTGTTGGTTGACAGCACGATGGCGGTAGTTGTTAACCCGGGCCTCGACCGATTCGGTATGAGTTTAGACTTTCTGGTTTGCATTTTGTA
>CM045730.1:71812846-71832846 GCA_024760905.1 Plotosus lineatus
AATTACACTTAATTCTAGTACAGTTTGGCAAAAAAGCATGTTCCCAGGGCCATATGTGTTTGTGCAGGTTATATGAGTTTGGGAGGGATTTTTAACAGATTAATTGGTTTTATATTATTTCCGATGGAAAGTTTTGTTTTGTCTAACCAACATTTTGACTTACAAGCTCACCCTTGGAACAGATTAATTTCATAAGTCAAGGTACCCTTGTATTGTCCTTGTGAAGTCAATGGAACCACCAGGTTCGCAGTCATGCGGCTTAATGGAAAGATGAGGCTCGACCTCATAAATACAACCGTGACATCATGACGTACATATCAGATCACAATAGCAACGTGACCTGTGCATATTTATCGAGAGACGTTTTTAAACATGAGAGGAAACCCGGGCACATACCTTTGAAAACTGGCCACTCTGTGACATTGTATTCACCGTCGTAATGAGATCATGGACATAAAGCTGAAATAAAACATAAAAACATCTCAGATTCTTTCAATCATCTCTGAATCCACAGCCGCGATCATATGAGGGCGTGTGAGTGTGAATGGTTGTATGAGTGTTGCCCTGTGGACAGACTGCCGAGCTGTCCTCACTTTAGCCCTGAGCTGGCTGAGACAGGCTCCAGCTTCCCTTGTGACCCGAGTAAGATTAATCAGTTCATCACAGAAATGAATATGTTTATGAATGAACTTTGACCTCATACTAATTTTAGTCAAAATGGTGAAAATGCCTTTCTATAGCGTCCGCTCAAACTCGCGATCAAAGGTTTTTCTGTTAGCCTTTCTTGTGCTTTTAGCATGTTCACTAACAGTAGCATGACTGACGTGCCTCAGATGGCAATGCTGCAGAGATCCTGGACACGCAATCAAAGGTGGGTCCGGTTCAGATTCCTGGTGGTTCAACTTGAGTCACAGCAGCATGACTGGGTGGACGGGTCCTCCAAACTATTACTCGCTCTATGTACATTACTTTCACCTGCCGGAGTAGGGGGGTGTTATCCGTCGCACCTCAAGGCAACTTCTGCCACTAAAGTGGAGGAAAGGAAGGTGCAGCTCACTCCCCCAGAACCACACTTTATTCTTGCTGCTTCAGGGATCAAATAAGCTTCATTTTGGTCCTAATTCTGCCTCTCCAACCATTACAGGATGGTATGGGTGTTAATGGGGTCCGTCATATACCAAGCTGTGGGGCCGGTGGTGTAGTGGTTAGGGTGCTGCGCTCATGATTGGGAGGTTGTGAGTTCGAATCCCACTGAGCCCCTCACTGTGCTAAGACCTCTGGGCAAGGTCTCAATCACAAGTGTGCATCTGTTCACACAGCAGTATTAATGGGTACCAGTAAAATATATTGGGAAGGGAACCTGCGATGGACTAGCGTCCCATCCAGGAGGAGTTGAACTCCTGGTGGCTTCACGCTATGGAAACCAGGGATAAGCACCGGCCAGTAAAAACCCAACAGACTTTACCTTTACCTTACCATACATATACCAAGATGAGCAGAAAAAAAGCTCAGAAAACAGCTTTGAACAAAGTATAGTTTGCATCTCCTACATCACTCAACCTGCCAAACTGCTTTATCCTCGAGGGTCATGGGGGTGGAGCCTAGATCAGCTCACGCGGAGTGATTTCACTATCATACGGCACTGTCCCTGAATTCATTCATTCATTTTCTAATCTGTTTAATCCTAATTAGGGTGACAGAGAGGCCGGTGCCCATCTCAGCCAACTCATGTTGAGAGCAGAGTACACCCCAGACAGCTCACCAGGCCATCGCAGGGCAGAAACATGGTGATGGCTATATATCTCCTCTTTATGAAAGTAAGCAGTGACTCCAGCTTGAATACTTTATGAATTCATTCATTCATTTTTTTAAACCACTTACTCCTTTCTAGGTTTGTGGAGAAGCTGAAGCCTATATCAGCCAAATCTGAACAAAGGCAGGGTACACCCCTAGTAACTTTCCTGTCTATTGCAGTGTAACATATACACACACACCCACACAACCAGTCACACTCAGGCCAAGGGGCAATTTGGAACATCCAATTAGCCTAATGTGCATGCCTTTGGACAGTGGGAGGAAACCAGGGTACCCAGATGAATCCAATGCAAACACGATGAAAACACGCAAACTGTGCACAAAAGCTCTCGAGTACCGGACTCAAACCCGGAACCTTCGTGCTGTAGAAAGAACACGCTCACCACTACACCATCGGGTACCCGTGAGTTTGGCAGAAGGGCGAGTCTGAGGGTGCTTGAAGGTGGTATGGACTTCATGTCAAGCACCATATCTGGAAGTTTTGGATTAAATTAAATAGAACCTTTGCTGACTTTAAGGAGAAAATAGAATTTTGTGAATTCCCAAAGACATATTTGTTGTATAATGGATTGGATCTTAGCGGGGGTTAAGAGAGCCTTTCAGAGTGTTTACAGTCAGGGCATAGTGTAGTTACATCAAACTACCAGAAAGTGGCGTTAGCCTGAATGCCTCAACTCCTCCCTCAACTCTACTGTATATATCACATCATGTCGAAAGATGCAGTGAACCTAAAGTTCAGATCAGAACATAAACAAACTGAGACATGTTGACTTCACATAAGCTCCTCCCACCCAGTCGGCATATTGCTCACGTAAACTTCTGAATATTAATGTAGTCATGTCCTCACCGTGTAACCTGACACAGGATATGGAGTGGAGAGAGAGAACAGAATTTAGTAAACTTACAGTGGAATGAGGAAATCCAAAGATTCCGTGAGCTCCATGGTCTGATAAGTAGATGAAGATCGAATCGTTGTTATTACTAAGAGGAAACATAATGAAATAAACATAATGGTCATTATATTTTAAACAATGAGGATGACGATGATGATGATGATGCTTCGTATCCTATAACTGCACATCCCCAAAACTTCTATTCATTCTATCTATCTATCTCATGCCGGAGTCGTACGACGACCATTGGCGATCTGCCATGAAGGATAACACCCTGGTGATCATCTTCATGGAGGTTTTTCTTGGCAGGATTAGTGCAGTGGTTTGCCATTGCCTTCTGCACGATGCGAACCTACGGGCAATTTAGAACGGCCAATTAACCTACTGTGCATGTCTTTTGGACTGTGGGAGGAAACTGGAGCACCCGGAGGAAACCCACGCAAGCACGGGGAGAACATGCAAACTCCACACAGAAACGCCCAGGCCAGGAATCAAACCCAGGCCTTCTTGCTGTGAGGCGGACGTGCTAACCACCAAGCCACCGTGCCGTCCATTCATTCTACACCACATTGATTTCCATTTATAAAAGTATATACAGCACGTTTTACACCCATCTTTTTTCTAAGTGTGCTATTACATCAGGCCCAGGAGTGGACGCAGTGTACCATGTGCCACTGTCCAATATTCCAGGGCAAATCGGGGTTGTACTGAGGACCATGTCACTAAATTTCTGTGTCATCAAGGGCCGAATACTTGCTGGATATCTATTTAAAAAGGTCAGAACCCATGAAATCAGTATGACAAAATGATTAGTTGAAGGATTTGTCCATTTTTTTTATTTTTCCTTTCATGGTAGCAGCAAGTTAACTTGCAGTCATTCTTGATGTACTTAAAATAGCTTGCCGCCTCCAAATGGATGGGTAATTAATCATGTTTCATGGTAATGGTTGATGCAAAGAATGTACCATAATTATTGATACAGAAGCTTTTTTTTTTTTTCCATTTTCCCCCAGTTTCTCCTTCATTTAGTCGTATCCAATTCACACCCATCAGGTATTACCTTCCCTATCACACGACCACCACCGACCAGCAAGGGGCGCAAGCAATGCCATCCACCAATTTCGAATTGCAGCCCTTTTAAAATTAATGAGCTCACAGATGCCCATGAATGGCTGGCGATTGCTGTGAGTGAAAGGGAAATGAGCTTATGCCGTCCCTTCCTCCCGTAAGAACGCGGCCAATTAGTTCCCATAGACTGCTGGTAACGGATGGCTGTGGCATTATATTAGGCTGTGACCCTGGATTAGATCTTGTGATCTGCAATCTCTGGGTTAATATGCATCGTCCCCAATTATATGACGAATAAAGAACTGCTGAAGATCGTAAATACCTTTGTATTAGTTTTTTTGGTCCTGTTTTGGTAACGTCAGCTAAATCTCCACGCAGGACAGCGAGAAAGTTCTGTGCAGAAACCTCCTGATAAGAATAAACAGAATGATTCTTCTCTCTCGCTCTCTCTCTCTCTCTCTCTCTCTCTCTCTCTCACACACAATATATATATAAAAAGTCAACCTTCAAATAATTATGTTCAGATATGCACTCAATACTTGGTCGGGAATCCTTTTGCAGAAATGACTGCTTCAATGCGGGCGTGGCATGGAGGCAATCAGCCTGTGGCACTGCTGAGGTGTTACGGAGGCCCAGGATGCTTCGATAGCGGCCTTACGCTCATCCACAGTGTTGGGTCTGGTGTCTCTCAACTTTCTCTTCACAATATCCCACAGATTCTCTATGGGCTTCAGGTCAGGAGACTTGGCAGGCCAATTGAGCCCAGTAATACCATGGTCAGTAAACCATTTAGCAGTGGTGTTGGCACTGTGAGCAGGTGCCAGGTCGTGCTGAAAAATGAAATCTTCATCTCCATAAAGCTTTTCAGCAGATGGAAGCATGAAGTGCTCCAAAATCTCCTGATAGCTAGCTGCATTGACCCCGCCCTTGATAAAACACAGTGGACCAACACCAGCAGCTGACATGGCACCCCAGACCATCACTGACTCCTTGACACTGGACTTCAGGCATTTTGGCATTTCCTTGTCCCCAGTCTTCCTCCAGACTCTGGCACCTTGATTTCCGAATGACATGCAAAATTTGCTTTCATCCGAAAAAAGTAGTTTGGACCACTGAGCAACAGTCCAGTGCTGCTTCTCTGTAGCCCAGGTCAGCCACTTCTGCCGCTGTTTCTGGTTCAAAAGTGGCTTGATCCGGGGAATGCGGCACCTGGAGCCCAGTCCACTGCTTCCACAGGTCCCCCAAAGGTCTGGAATCGGCCCTTCTCCACAATCTTCCTCAGGGTCCGGTCACCTCTTCTGGTTGTGCAGCGTTTCCTGCCACACCGTTTCCTTCCCACAGACGTCCCACTGAGGTGGCTTGATCGAGCACTCTGGGAACAGCCTATTCGCTCAGAGATTTCTTTCTGTGTCTTACCCTCTTGCTTGAGGGTGTCAATGATGGCCTTCTGGACAGCAGTCAGGTCGGCAGTCTTACCCATGATTGTGGTTTTGAGTAATGAACCAGGCTGGGAGTTTTTAAAAGCCTCAGGAATCTTTTGCAGGTGTTTAGAGTTAATTGGTTGATTCAGATGATTAGGTTAATAGCTCGTTTAGACTACCTGAACATCATATGCAAATTTTTTGAGATAGGAATTTTGGGTTTTCATGAGCTGTATGCCAACATCATCAGAATTAAAACAATAAAGACCTGAAATATTTCAGTTGGTGTGCAATGAATCTAAAATATATGAAAGTTTAATTTTTATCAGTACATTACAGAAAATAATGAACTTTATCACAATAATATGCTAATTTTTTTAGAAGGACTAATATATATATATATATACATACATACATATATATATATATCATGTATTTATGTACTTGATCCAGAGTACTTTACCTCTCCAGTGTAGTCCTTCGGAACCCCGGGGTAAACATTCGGGCCATCTGGGATGTTGATTATGTTTCCACAGACAGGATTTCTATGATAAAACCAGAATTAAATATTGTTGAATATTGATGCTGTTAAAACTATTCAGAATCTACAGGAAGTTGTTTCAAAAACTGAATTCAACATTTTATGAAAATTACAAAAAATTAAATATCAGTGCAGAAGAGCAGGAAAAGAGAATTCACACTTCTACTACGTACCTTCTCATATCTCACTTATCACTCACTCATCACTGATTCACACATACACACACACACACCCGTTACACACCCACTCCTCCCTCATTCACATACACACTCATCCCTTACATACCCAAAAACACTGATTAACACACACACACACACACACACACACACACACACACACACACACACACACACATACACACACACACTCACTCAACACTCATCTCTTACACATGCACTAATCACTCATTCACATAGACATTCATCACGTACATACCCACTCATCACTCATTCACACACACACACACACACACACACATCACTCGTTCACATACAGATTCATCTCTTACACAACCAATCATCACCTATTCATACACACATATCTCTGACACATCCACTCATCACTCCTTCACACACACACACACACACACACACACACACACACACACACACACACACACATTTCTTAAACACCCACTCATCATTCATTCACTCACAGACACACTCATCTCTTACACACCCACTCATCACTCACTCACATACCCACTCAAATCTTAAACACCCACTCATCACTCATTCACACACACACACACACACACACACACACACACACACACACACACATCACTTTATTCATCTTTCACTCACACATCACTGATTCCTCACTCACTTATTGCTTATTCCTCATTCACCCACACATACACATGCTCATCCCTCAATCATCCATCACTCATTCATTCATTACTTACTCATCAGTCACTAACTCATTGCTCACTTCTCAAGTACTCATCACTCACTCATTCACTCACTCACTCATGTACTCATTTATTTGTCACACTCCCTCATCACTTACTCATCACTCACTGTTCACTCACTCATAAAACTGCTTGACATAATTCAATTAGAAAGCTTGGAGCCTATCTCAACCAGCACCAGCAAAAGGCAGAGTACTCCCTTAACAGCTCACCAGAACATCACATGGCCTAATGTGCATGTGTGTCTTTAGACTGTACTGTGGGAGGAAACTTGAGTGCCGAGAAAAAAACTTTGCAATCACAGGGAGAACATCCAAACTCCACACAGAAATCGTGACTCGAACAAAGTACCTTCTTACTGTGAGGCCATCGTGTTCACCACTATGAGTTTGTGTTGACCACACTGTAATACTCACTCTTTATTATTAGCAATGTCGTCATACATCATCACCACGATCTGCTCATCTGGGACACCATTCTGATGGGCGATTTGATAGGCGTGGCACACGTTGGCCTGAAAACCAAAAAAACAAACTATCGGTTTGATTTAAAATACATTGTTTTAAAACATAATATACGACATTTGTGATGATTGGCATTGAATTTAATCTTCACACCTGATGTCTGTAGTTTTCCCAGCCTTTAGAACCCGCTACCAGGAGAACCCACTGTCGTCTGCTGTAACTTCCTCCCATATCGACTACACTGGTCCAACAAAGTACAGCAATGGTTATATAATAACTGTTACTGCACAAAACTGGGCCGTGCAGTACGTGACCTAATGCAGAAGTGGGGGGGACACAAGCCAGTGTCTCTCCCTCACGCCTTTCCCAAGCCCAGATAAATGCAAAGAGTTGCGTCAGGAAGGGCATCCGGCATAAAACAAATGCCAAATAAAATATGCGAGTCACAACAAAGATTTTCATACCGGATCGGTCGAGGCCCGGGTTAACAACGACCGCCATCAGTGCTGTTAACCAACATGGTGCTGGTGAAAATTGGACTACTGTTGGTCGAAGACATCGATGGAGAGGCGGGAGGCATGTCCGTAGGCAGAGAGAGAAGAGCAAGGCATGAGTCCAGGACTGAAAGTAGGGACTTTGAATGTAAGAACTATGAAAGGAAAAGGTAGAGAGCTAGCTGACTGACATGATGCAGAGGAGGATGGTGGACATACTGTGTGTTCAGGAGACCAGGTGGAAAGGTAGCAAGGCTAGAAGTTTAGGAGCAGGGTTTAAGCTGTTCTATCATGGTGTGGATGGGAAGAGAAATGGAGTAGGAGTCATCTTGAAGGAAGGGTTTGTCAGGAATGTTCTAAAAGTGAAAAAAGTGTCAGACAGAGTGATGAGTCTCAAGTTAGAAAATGAAGGTGTGATGTTCAATGTTGTTAGTGCTTATGCCCCACAGGCAGGATGTGATCTGGAAGAGGAGAGATTCTGGAGTGAGTTAGATGAAGTGATGCAGAGTACCCCCAGAGGTGAAAGAGTGGTCATTGGGGCAGACTTCAATGGACATGTCGGTGCAGGAAACAGAGGGGACGAGGAAGTGATGGGCAGGTTTGGTATCCAGGAAGGGAACACAGAAGGACAGATGTTGGTAGATTTTGCAAAAAGGATGGAAATGGCTGTGGTGAATACTTTCTTCCAGAAGAGACAGGAGCATAGGGTGATTTATAAAAGCGGAGGTAGGAGTACACAGGTAGACTACATCTTGTGTAGGTGATGTAATTTGAAGGAAGTCAGTGACTGCAAAGTAGAATTGGACAACTACAGCTAATGTGATCAGGGAGACAGGTAAGAGAGTACTTGGTGTGTCATCTGGAAGGAGAGTACATAAGGAGACTTGGTGGTGGAATGAGGAAGTGCAGGAGTGTGTACAAAGGAAGAGATTAGCTAAGAAGAAGTGGGACATTGAGAGGACCAAAGACAGTAAACAGGATTACAGGGAGACACAGCGTAAGGTGAAGGTAGCAGTGTCAAAGGCCAAACAGTGGGCGTATGATGACTTGTATGCTAGGTTGGACAGTAAGGAGGGAGAAAATGATTTATACAGGTTGGCACTGCAGAGTAATAGAGATGGGAAAGATGTACAGCAAGTTAAAGTGATTAAGGACAGAGTGGGAAATGTATTGACTGATGACAGAAGTGTGCTGGGCAGATGGAAAGAGTACTTTGAAGAGCTGATGAATGAGAAAAATGACAGAGAAAAAAGAGTAGAAGAGGTGACCATTGAGGACCAGGAAGTAGTAACCCTTACGGGTGAAGTGAGGAGGGCATTGAAGAGGATGAGGAGTGGAAAGGCAGTTGGTACTGATGACATACCGGTGGAGGTATGAAAGTGTCTAGACGAGGTAGCAGTAGATTTTCTGACAAGAATATTCAACAAGGTCTCAGAAAGTGAGAGGATGCCGGACGAATGGAGAAGTGTGATGGTGCCCATTTTTAAGAACAAGGGAGACAGGCAGAGTCGTGGCAACTACAGAGGGATAAAGTTGATGCACCATATGATGTAGTTATGGGAAAGAATAGTGGAAGCTAGACTAAGGGCAGAGGTCAGCATTTGTGAAACACAGTTCAGTTTCATGCCAAGAAAGAGCACCACAGATGCAATGTTTGCCTTGAGGATGTTAATAGAGAAGTACAGAGAAGGTCAGAAGGAGCTGCATTGTGCCTTTGTGGATCTGGAGACAGCATATGACAGAGTGCCGAGAGAGGAACTGTGGTATTGCATGAGGAAGTGTGGAGTGGCAGAGAAGTATGTTAGAGTGGTGCAGGGCATGTATGAGAGATGTAAGACAGTGGTGAGGTGTGCTGTCAGTGTGACAGAAGCGTTCAAGGTGGAGGTAGGACTGCATAAAGGGTCAGCTCTGAGCCCCTTCTTGTTTGCTATGGTGATGGACAGGCTGACAGATGAGGTTAGACAAGATTCCCCATGGACTATGATGTTTGCAGATGATATTGTGATCTGTAGTGAGAGCAGAGAAAAAGTGCAGGAAAATCTAGAGAGGTGGAGGTATGCCCTGGAAAGGAGAGGAATGAAGGTTAGCCTCAGTAAGACAGAATACATGTGCATGAATGACAAGGACCCAAGAGGAACGGTGAGGTTACAGAGAGCAAAGATAATAAGGTGGAGAATTTTAATTACTTAGGCTCAACAATTCAGAGCAATGGAGAGTGTGGAAAAGAGGTGAAGAAGCGTCTGCAGGCAGGTTGGAATGGTTGGAGAAAAGTGTCCGGTGTGATGTGTGATAGGAGGGTATCGGCAAGAATGAAAGGAAAAGTGTACAAGATGGTGTTGAGGCCAACGATGTTGTATGGTTTAGAAACAGTGGCCCTGGGGAAAAGACAGGAGGCAGAGCTGGAGGTAGCAGAGATGAAAATGTTGAGGTTCTCTTTGGGAGTAACGAGGATGGATAGGATCAGGAATGAGCACATCAGAGGGACAGCACATGTAGGAGGTTTTGGACACAAAGTCAGAGAGGCTAGATTGAGATGGTTTGGACATGTACAGAGGAGGGATAGTGAGTATATTGGTAGTAGGATGCTGAGGTTGGAACTACCAGGCAGAAGGCCTAGAGGAAGACCAAAGAGACGATTCATGGATGTGGTGAAGGAGGACCTGATGGCAGTTGGTGTAAGAGAATAAGATGCAGAGGATAGGGTGAGATGGAGGCAGATGATTCGCTGTGGCGACCCCTGAAAGGAACAGCCGAAAGGAAAAGAAGAAGAAGAAGCAGTACTTGACCTGATCTCCATCTCGGAGCATCACGGCAACATTGGAATACAAACTTTATTAAATTAAAGGTGGAGCTGGGGTGCATTTGTGTCACCAGATATTTCAATCACGTATGACATCAGCAGTTTCTTCCGGCAACATCACTCCAGGCCAGATTTTCAACTGCGTGTGAGTGTTACGCATCAGACGTGCTCAGCGATGTGTTGCCTTGTCTGATAGCTGTTAGTGACACAAACTCGTTGGATTGGCTGGGCTGCGTTGTGAACCTGTGCACTGTTACACATTATGGTGCAGTTCCGAGCTGCAGAACAACGATCGTGATCGATTGATTGAAGCATATT
This sequence comes from Plotosus lineatus, assembly GCA_024760905.1. Lineage (NCBI taxonomy): Eukaryota > Metazoa > Chordata > Actinopteri > Siluriformes > Plotosidae > Plotosus > Plotosus lineatus. The sequence continues at coordinate 71,823,574 of CM045730.1, forward strand.
TTATTCATTGAAGAGAGGGATTGGGCACAAGTTATCCAACTTAGTGAAGCCCTCTCCACAGATTATTTAGCCAATTAACCTACTGTGCATGTTTTTGGACTGTGGGAGGAAACCAGAGTACCCGGAGGAAACCCATGCAAGCACGGGAAGAACATGCAAACTCCACACAGAAACGCCCAGGCTTGGATTCGAACCCAGGCCTTCTTGCTGTGAGGCGGGTGTGCTAACCACTACGCCACCGTGCTGCATAAACGATCTTGAAAATCACAGAAAACGTTTTTTTTGTTCCTAAAACGACGGAAAGCCGAGTCGGCGAAACGTTATCTGCGTGAACCCTTTTGGATTCATCATCAAGCTCATCTCTCATGTGTCTCTAATCTGAAATGTGATGACATCGCAATCCCTATCCCTACACAAAAAATACGAACCCTCGCAGTTGCACCTGCTCCAAATACACAGGGTATGATTACCAGGTTTGTGCTCTTTGAGGTAATTATTTATATTTATTACATTCGTTCATTTTCTGAGCCGCTTAATCTTAATCAGGGTCATGGTTTGGCTGGCATCCATCTCAGCTGACTTCGGGTGAGGGCGGGGTACACCCTGGACAGCTCGCCAGGCCATTGCACACAACCATTCATACTCACACATAGAGATGATTTGGAACAGATCGTTAACCTACTGTGCATGTTTTTTTGGATTGTGGGAGGAAACCAGAGAATCCGGAGGAAACCCACACAAGCATGGGAAGAACATGCAAACTCCACACAGAAACACCAGAGCTGGGACTCGAACCCAGAACCTTCTTGCTGGGAGGCGGGCATGCTAACCACGACGTCAACCGTGCCACCTACTTATTACATAACACAAATTGTCTAGTAAGACTCACCAACACCAGAATTCTTTAAATCCACTGGACTATGAGAAACTATACAATTGGATTATTATGGGATGTCCCATGTAATGGACAGAAAACTTAGTGGTTCTGCAGTGGAGAACCATACTGTGTCTCACTGTCTCTCTGTCACACGCTTTCATTTTCTGAACAGTTTAATCCTAATTAGGGTTATGGGGAGGCTGGTGCCCATCTTTGCCAACTCTGGACAAGGGCAGAGTACCCCTGAACAGTTTACCAGGCCATTGCAGGGCAAAACATTCCATCATTAGTAAGTGTGTGCTCACTTTGGATGGGCCAAATACTGAAAAAAATCCCTCATGGGATAAATGCAGTATGTCAAAAATAACCAATCAAATCAAAGTCAAATGAGCTTCTGTTCACACCGTTCTCATGCAGTATGTAATCAGATTGACCACCACCGCACTAAAAACCTGATGTCAAGTCAGCATGAATGATTTCACTACCATGCCACTAGGGGGTACTCTCCTTAATACTCCCAGAATTCATTCATTCATTTTCTGAACCGCATAATCCTAATTGAGACTGTCGGGAAGCTGGCGCTCATCTCAACCGACTCTGCAAAGGAATATTCTTCTTGGTGACCAACTGTTCTCCAGTCATTCACTTTGCTCAGGTATGTGGTGACTCCTTAAAGAATATTTGAAGGATACCTGGCAGGCAATTTGAGAACTTGGTGATGCTGGCAAAAATGTGGTCATGTGACCATCATGTGACCACAGGGCAACAAGAAAAGTGTTTGGAAAACTGTCAAAAAACAACTAGTACAGCGGCCACACTTACTTAAATACCACTGGAATGCACCAATTATTCATCACATACTCACCAGAATTTCACCAAAACGTTGAATGTCGACAATAAATCAGAATTCAATTCTCACTGACTGACAACTCCTTCCGTCAATCATCAAAAAAGTGGCAAACAGCTTCCTCTCAGTCATCTTCGCACCTTACGTGTTACACTAGGAATGATTTGTTTAGGAAAGTACGGTGGTGCAGTGGTGGGCACATCCACCTCGCAGTAAGAAGGTTCTGAGTTCAAGCCCTGGACTGTATAACGATGACTTTTTATGTTCTCCATGTGCTTGTGCAGCCTTCCTCCAGGTACTCCAGTTTCCTCCCACAGTCAAAGTCATACACAGTAAACTATTTGGCTGTTTCAAAGGTGCCCCCAGGTGTGTGTGTGTGTGTGTGTGTGTGTGTGTGTGTGTGTGTTGGCCTGGTGAGGTGTTCAGGGTGTACCCTGCTTCACCCAGCGTTGGCTGACATAGACTTCAGACTTCAATTTTATTAATAAAATAATAAATATTCTGTTGAAATAAGTGAGAAAGTGACTGTTCATAGAATTATTGATTTAAATTACAGTGTCGCTTTGTTTTTTCTTTTGAAGGGAATAATTAATGTTATATAAAAGTAAAATGTGTCGAGTCCTACCTGCTTTCTGTCATATGATGGCTGCAGTGTAAGTGTGGCCGAATGCACAAAGCTTTATAGCCAGCAAACCTCCACTTTCACTTCAGCTCCCCAGTCAGAAAGAGAACTTTGGGTAGCCAGGTGTGTGTGTGTGAGAGAGCGAGAGATAAAGAGAGAGAGAGAGAGAGAGAGAGAGAGCGAGAGAGAGAGAGAGAGAGAGAGAGGTGTGTGTGTGTGTGAGAGAGAGAGAGGTGTGTGTGTGTGTGTGTGTGTGTGTGTGTGTGAGGACAGAGAGAAAGAGAGAGAGAGAGTGAGAGAGGGAGAGGTGTGTGTGTGTGTGTGTGTGTGTGTGTGTGTGTGTGTGTGTGTGAGAGAGAGAGAGAGAGAGGTGTGTGTCTGTGAGAGAGAGAGAGAGAGAGAGAGAGACAGAGTATGATTCTCTATCTGTGTGTGTGGGTGTGTGTGTGTGATTCTCTTTGTGTGTTTGTGTGTGTGTTTCTTTTACCTTCCTGGGGAAAAAAAAAAAACAGCGCATCATTTAAGAAATTACGTTTTTTTATTTCTCTATCAGTACTGGATTACGTTACCATAGAATCTCTTAAACCTGAACAACAAGAACTCATGAGGTCAAGGTTCCATCAGCCCTCCTGGGCCACACGATTCCTCCGACGCCTCGAAACATTCAGCAGATTTATTTTCATCTTCTCAGTTATGGTCTTTTACTTTCTCACTTTCAGTATCACGCGTGACTCTTCAGTATGATTGTGTGATGACAGTGTCTCTATAGAAAAAAAATTGCTTGTAATATTAGAAACAGCACATTGTGGGGTCCAGGCTGGAGCTTTTTCTCTCCAGCAGTTTCCAGTTCAAGGGTGAGAAGCTCATATATCCGAGAGGAGCCCGAGGCAGAGCAGGAGGTCTCCTTTGACCCCCTCTGAGAACACTAAAGCTAACATAATACAGCATGTATTATAAATATATACCTACACCCTGTGATGGTCCATTGAGCTGCTCAGGGTGTACCCTGCCTTCCTGAGACATGCTAACCACTCTACTACTGAGATGCTCTCAACAAAATTATTTGTTATTTTTTTTTTCCCGATTTTACGGGTTTTTTTAAAAAAAAAAAATGTCAAATTTTGAGTTTAGCATGCTCTCTGTAGTACGAGACGTATCTACGTAGTACGCTGACGTAATGACGCAATGACTAAATTAGGCTGCGTCCATTGTTTACAAACAACAGACGTGCCCCTCCTTCTTCCCAGTTCACTGCGTGTTACCCTTGTGTTAAGACGTTGTCTCTGTGATCTTTGTGTTTATACTGTTTTGCAGAGTTTTCTAACCCTAAGCAAACATGGTTGGTCAGAAGCGTAAGCCTACTAGCATGGGTGTAAGTTTTCTGGCATATGCCAGAATTTCTGTTTTTTCCCCCAAGACTGAATTAACTATCTGTTCAGATCAACGCAATCTACCATGCATACTCAGTTAAGCAAAGACAGTTGTAAAATGAATGAAAACCCAAATCCAGAAAAGAACGAGAACTCTCCGCTCTGCTGGTGATTCACATCAGTGCAGGCTGAGTACTAAACGAGTATAGTATTCAATGCCGCCATTGCTCACTTGAAAGACCGGAAGTCCGTCTAACCCGTGCTTTGTCTCAAGCACAAGCAAGTGAACTACTTTCGCTGGAGCACCTCACATATTGTAAGCTTTGATTGGCTGTTTTAAGCTTCATGTAAAGTGACTCGGCTCAGATTCATGTAACATGACCATCCGTCAACCATCGGAACCATTTACAAGCAGAAAGATGGCATCATAGAGAATGTTAAAGGTTACATTTGTTACTGTATTTGATATTTGATGAGTGAATTTGATTAAAATTTATCCATTTGAAATGATTTTGCTTGAATTTAATTTATTTGAAATTAATGTTGATATTATTTGATATATTTGATATTATTTTACAATGTTGTTTATAATAATTGATTTAGGGGTGTTTTATGAGATACGGTAATGGTATTTATGGATGTATAGTACAGTATGAATGCTATATGTCACTGGACATACAGTAACAACTTACGTTTTTTTTTCAACTTACGTTTGGCCGTCCAGAACCGAACAAAAACAAGTTGTGGAGCGTCTGTACCTTACTCCACGAGACCTGGAGACATCACAACATGCAAGCTCGTGATCAACAATGTTCTCAGCTTTATTTCTAAACATTTTGGTATTTTTGCAATGATAAGTGTGACAAGAAAACCTAGGACTTCTCAGTTCAGTGGAAGCAGTAGGATAGGCTAGTTAGAGTGAAGTCACTAAAAGAGGTGTGGCAAGTTACAGCATATTCTCTCCATGCAGGATCTGATTTTGACATGCGATCTTTGGTTTATTAAGGGAAAAAAAAAAATCAACATGTTTCCATTGAAAGCAGAAAACACAATTAATACAAGAAGATGATGATGATGATGATGATCATGATAAAACACACACTATGATTGTCAGTGATCATTAGTGAGAACTGATTCTAATGTATATCTAGTAGTATTGGTTGTGTTCAGTAGGTTTCAAGTGTATTTTAATATACAAATCCATCTGTTTTATACTTTGAGTCCAACAACAGTGTGCTGTTTCCATTTTAATGGTTTTCATACACTCTTAGTTGTCCTCATTAGACTTTACATGAGCATTTGGAACGAGTTGCCTCCAGAATAACTTGTATCCTGCTGCCAACTTTTTTTGCGTGTTTCCACCATCACGTTAAAGCCTGAAGCTAGCAGAACATTAATTTATTCATTAATTCTCTGAACTGCAAAATCCTAGGACAGCGGTGTCAGGGTGGAAACGTGTTGGATTACTGATCCCAAAGTTGGGGGTTCAAGCACCACAGTCAACGGATGTCACTGCTGTCCCGCCAAGTGCAGCTAACTGGGTTATCAAAGCATGGCCATGTCTCTTACTGTCTGTGGTTAGAGGCTCATGTAAAAGAACCATTGTTGACTTTCGTAAGGAGGGGCTGATTAGTCAATAGCGTGTTTCTGCCCTGCGATGGCCTGGGGAGCTGTGAAGGGGTACTCTGCCCTTGCCCAGAGCTGACCGAGATTGGCAAGACTCCCCACAACCCTAATTAGAATTAAGCAGTTCATAAAATGAATCAGGTCAGGTCAGGTCAGGTATGTGGGCATGCACCGGAACGGCACTTGGCTGTGTCCACCAGTCGCCTCCACTCATCTGGCCATCTCCTGGCGATCGACCAGGCCTGCGCAGGGCCCATACCCCCCGGCAGGGCAGCCCTCAGCTGTGACAACCACGTTGCACGCGGCCGTCCCTGCGATTGGCTCCAGTCCCTAGGATCCTGATCCGACAGGATCTGGTGTGCTGGGTCTGAAGGTGGGAAATGCGCCAAGTGCCTGTAGTAGTGCAGCAGACAATCATGGACCAAGCAGGTTACTCTTACCATCCCCGCATCCTCGAGCACCTTTCAGTTGGTAACAAAGTCTCACCAGCGGTATCCGAAGATGCGGCGAAGGGAAGTCGTAACAAAGGAGTCCAGTCGTCTTCCAAGCTCAACCGTGAGTGTCCATGTCTCGCTCGAGTAGAGCAAGACAGGGAGTACAAGGGAGCAAAAGACTCGGGCTTTTGTCTGCCTGCTCAAATACCTCGACCACCATACGGTCCTGTCTTGCGAGTTCATCGCCCCGTAGGCTAGGCCAAGTCGGAGCTTGATCTCGGCCCTGCAATCAGTGGAACGATGAACCACGCTGCCAAGGTAAGTGAAAGACTCCACGATCTCTACTCTTTCGCGACCCACAGCGATCGAGTCGACAGCAGCATCCAAGAGGTCGCCGAAAGCCTGGATCTTGGTTTTGATCCAGGAGACTCGCAAACCAGGCGGTTCCACCTCCTCACCCAGCGAACAGATAGTCTCCATCAGGACATCCACTATCTACGTGAAGATCACTGCGTCATTGGCAAAGTCCAGATCAGTAATCCGAACCTCACCGAATGACACATCGCAGGCCGATGCACCCGATACCACCACCATGATCCAGTCCATTGTGGTACTGAAGAGAATGGGGGCCAGAACACACCCCTGCCATACTCCGGTCTTGACCGAAAAGAAGTCAGAGGTGGAGCCCCCACACCTCACAGCACTCTCTGTCCCAGAATACAGCAACAATATCAGCCGGATCAAAGCCAACGGGATCCCATGTAGATGAAGTATGCCCCAGAGAGCCTTTCTATCCACCAAGTCGAACACGTTGCAAAAGTCTATATAGGAAGCAAGGAACCCCCTTTCAAACTCCTGCAAGTGCTCAGATAGGATGCGGAGCGCCATGATGTGGTCAACGGTCGACTTCTTTGGTGTGAACCCGGACTGTTTAGGGCGCTGGTGCGCTAATAGCTGCTGTTGGATCCTGTCCAGTAGAATCCGTGCGAAGACGTTGCCCGGAACTGAGAGGAGAGTAAGCCCCGGTAGCTGTTGCATTCTCGGGTATCACCCTTCCAGATCAGAACAACGATGCCCCATTTCCAGTCAGTTGGGATGACACCAGTGCTCCACATGGAGCACACAAGAAAGAACAGCCACCTGAGGACGGCCTCACCTCCAGCCTTAAGCATTTCTATGTGGATACCACAAACTCCCGCAGATTTGCCATCCGCCAAGCGCTACACCGCCCTCCGAGTTTCCTCGAGAGTTGGCGGATCGCAGCCTGAGGGAGGGTTGGCACCAAATGTTTCAGCATCCCCGACGGCCAGGCTCCGGGCGGGAGGGTCAGCATGATACAACTCCTCAAAGTACTCGGCCCAACGAGTCCTCAACGCAGTCTCTCGGTCTTGTCGCACCGCCTTGACAGCTTCATGCTTCAGGTCCCTGGCCAGTCCAGCTCTGCCGTCGAGTCGAGCCTGTCTTGCTCTCTCGATGACGTCGATGGTCTCAGAGGAGATGGCCGTTCAAGGTCGTCTGGGCGACCCCGGATTGCAGCCACGGGACACCTCCAGGATGCAGTCTCTGAAGCCAGCCCATAGATCCTTTGCGTCTGCACCCGCGTCCAGATCCTCCAGGGATTCCCCAAGCCTAATGGCAAACTCCGAAGCCACACCAGGGTCCCTGAGTCGACTCACGTCAAGTCGCATATGACAAGGCGGGGCTTTCTCAGGGCGCGTGAAGCGGATCTTCAGCGTTGCCACAAGAAGCCCGTGGTCTTTGGAGAAGCCCTGGGCACTTCTGAAGACACGGCAGTTCTGGACCAGCCGCCAGCGACTACCTACGAGAACATGGTCGATCTCCTTCCTAGTGACGCCGTTGTTGGAGTACCAAGTCCAGCGTTGCGGATCCGATCTCTGGAACCACGAGCTAGCAATCCTTAAGCCCCGACTTTTTGCAAAGTCAAAAAGCATTAAGGCGCTTTCATCGCGGAGTCCAGAGCCGTGAGGACTGACACATGCTTCGTAGCCATCCCGGTTAGTGCCACTGGTGGCATCAAAGTCCCCCAGTATGATCAGGGTGTCCCTTCCTGGAACCCCCGACACCACCGAGTTGAGCTGGTTGTAGAACGTTTCCTTCATGGATCGATCACTCACCCCGGTCAGAGCGTACACTGCGACAATAGAGTGTCCCCACTGTGTGAGTCATCCTCAGTCGCATAATACGCTCATTGACTGGGACCAATTAAGATACCAAGGGAGCCAATCGATCAGCGACGGCGACAGCCACTCCCTGAGTATGGTGACTATTAGCCCGGCCAGACCAGTAGTAGGTGTACCCACTGACACTTGTCTCACCGGACCCAGGTCTCCGCACCTCAGAGAGGGCTGCAACGCCGACACCAAGCAGGCTAAGCTCCCTTGATACCAGAGGCAGGTGACAGTCATCCTGCAGGGAAGTCACGTTCCTTGCGCCGACCCGGACCATCCACCTCAGATTCAACCGAGGTGATCGGAAGCAGCTGGTTTCGTATGACACCTTTGCATCGCCCGCATCACTCACCCTATCACGCCTGACCTGGTTGCTCCAGGATTTCACCCCTATCATGGAGTGGGGGTACTGGAGGCTTTGCCCCACCCCACCCCCATACGATGCCGCCTGAGGCGGGTGTCGAGGATACTCCCCCAGAGCGGACTCCAGCGTTTAGTTGTGTGTTTTGCTGGCGTTTTTAAGAGGGGGGAGGTGCAAACCCCACCCCCCGAGGCTACTCTAGGGCAGGGGTGCCGCTCCCTGACAGGAAGATGCACGGAGGTACTACTAATAAAATGAATGAATGTACATTATTGATGTTGGAGGACAACTGAGAGCCTATCTCAGCTAATCTATACCCCTTGTATCACAGGGGTAACAGACACCCACCTGGGGAATAAGGAACTGCCAGGTAGCCATGTCTTTGGACTGCTGGAGGAGCCTGAAATACCCAGAGTAACCATACACAAGCACAACATATATATGCTACTGCAACACCCTTGCCAAGCTCAGGACTTGAACCATGGGCCCTGTTGTTATTAGGAAGATGTGATTACCACTACACTACCTAGCCCTCCAGAGAAAACTCACAAGCGCAAGATAGTGATCAGAAACAAAACATTGTGCAAGGATGTAAGGCATCTTTTCACATTTTTCAATGGTTACATGGCTCTATTTAGGCAAAGGCAGCAACAAAGAATTATAAATATACAGTAAACGCACAATGTCAATTCAGGGTGTTATGAGGATTCCGGTGAATTGAGGGAATCACATTTTTCTTTGTGTTGGTATTGATAGTGCAAACCACTCACTGGAGAAAAACCTTCTTATATGCCGCCAAAGCCAGTGAAGCCTATCACCTCAGCAAGACGTCATGTTGTTTTGGAACAAATCGTTTATGCACAGGAAAATTCTTCAGTAAAAAGTTGAGTCCTGGCTCAGCAGATGTGTCTGTTCTATGTTCTCCTCAGGATTGGGTTTCCTCCAGG
>CM045730.1:71835346-71867846 GCA_024760905.1 Plotosus lineatus
TATTATAACAAGTTTTCCTGTGGTCAAAGACAATTAAATTGCTAACTTGACATGTTTGTGAATAAATACTTTATTTATGTTGCCGTAATGCTGCAGATTTATAAATTCTCACACACAGAAATGTTTTCTATAGAAATATTTAAATGAACATGTAAAAAATTTAGATCACATTTGAACACCTTATAAACGATCAGATTTGTGTGTGTTGAAGGAAACATAAGCAATGTGCAATATATTTATATAAATTTCTTAGCTATTGGGACGTTCACTGAGCACCATCACCAATGAAAACTTTGCTAATTCCATTAAAAAAATAAAAAATAAAAAAAAATCACGGCCTGCTGATGAGGCGGTGGAGCATGTTACTCGCTCTTGTCGGATATTTTGCTCTGCTCCTTCTGGATCATCTTGCGGTGTATGATGCTGTCGGAGATGCTCAGGTAGATGAGTGCGACGGAGCGGAACAGCCCCATGATCAAGATCTGCAGCAGCCCCTCAGTGATGGACGTAATAGGAGACATGCCACAGGTCAACACAGATAGCATGTAGCCGTCAGGACCTATTGAGCTGCTGAAGTTTCCGTGCACAGCATCTTTAACGATGACTTTAGCCACGCACTCGGGCTGATACACTTCGGACAGCTCAGAGATCTGCTTCGTCTCAAAAGGCTTGTTGTCCTCGGCTAATGATGGCATGTGTAAGTCAGGAAGATACGCCACCGTCACATAGACATTGTATGGCTTCACCTCCATCTGCAGAGCTTCAGCAAGGCCGCGCAGAGCGAATTTGGAGGCGGAGTACGCCGTGTGTCCGATCAATCCGAGCTGCCCGGCCTGAGAGCATAGGAATACCACGCGACCCTTTTTCCGCTCCTTCATGCCGCCGATGACGATGTGCGTGGCGTACACACTGTCCAGGTAGTTTACATCTATCAGTTTGAGGAAGTGATGGACGCTAAGCTCCTCAAATGTCCCCGACATGGACATCCCTGCGCAGTTCACCAGCATGTCTACAGGTCCCAGCTTCTCCTGAGCCAGTCTGACTACACTCTCCACCTTGTTGTAATTGTTTACCACCTCCACGGAGAAGCAGAGCACCTCCTGGTTATCGTTTATGGCGTATTTCTCCACGTCCTCCTTCACCTGCTCCAGTTTATCCTCATCACTATATACCACTAGAGTGACCAAGGCTCCTTGTTTGATGCATTCGATGGCGATGCTCTTCCCGATCTCCCTGCTGCCGCCAGTCACCAGCACATGGGCCCGGTCGAGTTTCAGCGGTTTAGGCCTTATAAGGGACGATATCATGTACAGAACAAACACAAACAGGAAAACAAAACAGACTGAAATGATCATGATGAGAGGAAGCACAGAGTCGCTGTAGAGCGAGAAGAGCCAGTCAAATGTTACGAATCTCCACAGAGCCTCTTTGGAGGGCATGAGTAAGCCTTCAGGCCACATCCCAAATCCCTCTTCACTTTCTACACACGTGTCGAATAAATATGGTTCACAGATGATCGACGGAACTTCAACTGCGTCCGGAAGATCTTTCGCACACAGCGGTGATCACTAACGGATTACTAGCCTCGGGGGATCCAAGTGTCCAAGACAGTCAATCAAATGTTTACAGATTTATAAAAATTGTACTGTTTTTTTTGAACATTAAAAAACGTAACCAATATATAGAAGTGCTAAACAACCCGCTCATCTCCAACATCCGCGGCTCCTGGGTAGTGTGAGTCTCAACGCTAACCAATCGAAGCAACCACCAGGTTTATACTCGCTCTGCATCTCTCTATATGCTCTATGGCATCATTCTTTACTGTTGTGTAACAGAATTCAAACTGATGTGTGTGTGTGTGTGTGTGTGTGTGTCATTGGTCATGTGACGCTGCCTGTATTGGTCACATGATTGTCTCCTTCTTGTAAACAGTAGGAGAAGCATGACTGGGGTTTAGTGTGATAGTATTTTACAGTTTGTCTAACATACACTATATAGAACAAGGCACTGTCGTGTAGTGATTAGCATGTCCGCCTCACAGCAAGAGGGTCCTGGGTTCAATTCCCGTGCTTGCGTAGGTTTCCTCCGGGTACTCCGGTTTCCTCACACAATCCAAAAACATGCACAGGAGGTTAACGGGCTGTTCCAAATCATCAATAGGTGTGTGTGAGGATGAATTGTTGTACGAGTGTTGGCCCTGCGATGGCCTGGAGAGCTAGCTGTCCAGGGTGTACCCCGCCCTCGCCCGAGGGTCGGCCTCCCCGTGACCCGAATTAGGATTAAGCGGTTCAGAAAATGAATGATATACAGATGAACTGACATAAATCACCAGATAAAAAAAAAAAAAAAAAAAAAATCACACTCATTATTAATAATAATAATAACAACATCAACAACAATGATAATCATAATTTAGAAAAAACATGATGCACAATCAGGTGCCTGAATTGGTGCAGTATTTTTCACAATTGCAATTATTCATCCATTCATTCATTTTCTGGACCACTTAATCCGAATTAAGGTCACAGAGAGGCTGGTGTCCATCTCAGCTGACTCCGGGCGAGGGCAGGATACACCCTGGGCAGCTCGCAAGGCCATCGCAGGGCCAACACTCACACCTATGGGTGATTTGGAACAGCCAGTTAACCCACTGCGCATGTTTTTGGAGTGTGGGAGGAAAGCGGAGAACCCGGAGGGAACCCACACAAGCACGGGGAGAACATGCAAACTCCACACAGAAACGCCCGGGCTGGGAATCGAACCCAGGACCTTCTACAATTGCAGTGAAGAAATATTAAAACCATAGTGACCAATCACTGTTTTATTTTGTTTCCTTGCTACATTATTCCTGAAGCTGTACCAGTAAGAGCTTTGAAAACCCCCACAGCACTTCAGTCATTGTTCTGTCGGGTTACTGAAGTACGGCGGATGCAGAATAAACAACATTTCCTTGGTTACCTGTTCGGAATCCTCTCTTCGGCTCGGCAGACAGGTGCAGGGAGAGAAATGCAGGTCAGAATTTCAGCGGCGTTTTCCACAGCACAGTCAGGTGATGTCATACGCTAGTTTATACCCTACGCAGTTTCCTCTTCACGTACATGAAGTCACTGAGATGAGCGGCGAGATTGCATCTCAATTACCTTCATTCATCTTCATCTGCTTAATCTGGGCTCGGATCGCAGGGGCAGCAGCCTTAGCAATGAGGTCCACATGTCCCTCTACACAGCCACTTCCTCCAGCTCTACCGGGGGGACACTGGGGCGTTTCCCCAGACCAGCTGCGAAACATAATCCCTCCAGTGTGTTCTAGGTTGACCCTTCGGGTCTCTTCTCGGTTGGACATGCCCGAAACACAACATCAGGGAGATGTTCGGGAGGCATTCTCACCAGAGGCCCGAGCCGTCTCAACTGACTCTTCTCGGCACGGAGGAGCGGCGGTTTTGGATCGAGATTACACTCCAATATAATTTATTGTGCATTATTATTATTATTATGTAAACGGGCTGTATATTACATGCAGACATTTCAAACCAAGCTGGCGGTTGAGTCCTCAGTTTCACTTTTATTTTCTCAAGGAAGAAATCTGCGTATTTTCTACATGCCTCCTGCCAGCTCGCACACATCTGATATATTTAATCACTTGGTTGTCCCGGTGATTATTAGAATGTTTAAGGATTTGATACTAATCATAAAACACAGGAAAATGTAAATGAAATAATAATAATAATAATTGATTTCTTTCTTTCTTTCGGATTTTTCCCTTTCTCAGGAGTCGCCACAGTGAATCATCTGATTCGCACATTTGATTTTGGTTTTTAGGTCGGATGCCCTTCCTGTCACAACCCTTTTAGTAAGGGACAGAAACACGCTGACGACTTTTCAGCTCCTTTTTACGAAAGTCAGCAATGGTTGTTTTACATGAACCTCTCACCATAGACAGTGACAGACATGGCCCGCCTTTGATAACCCAGTTAGCTGCACTGGGGGGACAGTGACAACCTTGTTGGGACTCGAACCCCCAACTCTAGGATCAGTGATCCTACACCCTATCCACTATACCACCACTGCCCCCACTACACCGCCACTGCCCAATAATAATAATAATAATAATAATTATTATTATAATAATAATGCGGGACGGTGGTGGCCTGGTGGTAAATGCAGCCATGAGGCGCGGGGGGGGGGGGGGGGGGGGCACTAACCAGTGTCTCTCCCCCTTATGCCGGTCCCAGGCCCAGAGAAATGCCGAGGGTTGTGTCAGGAAGGGCATCCGACGTAAAACCAATGCCAAACTTTTATGATGCAAATCAGAAGTATTACCCCCATACCGGATCAGTCGAGGCCCGGGTTAACAACGACCGCCATCAGTGCTGTCAATCAGCAGGGTGCTGATGGAAATTGGACTACTGTTGGTCAAAGACGTCGAAGAAGGAGAGGCGGGAGGCGTGTCCGTAGGCAGAGAGAGAAGAGGAAAGGCATGAGTCTAGGACTGAGAGTAGGGACTTTGAATGTTGGAACTATGCAAAGAAAAGGTAGAGCTGGCTGACATGAGGCAGAGGAGGAAGGTGGACATACTGTGTGTTCAGGAGACAAGGTGGAAAGGTAGCAAAGCTAAAAGCTTAGGAGCAGGGTTTAAGCTGTTTTATAATGGTGTGGATGGGGTGAGAAATGGAGTCGGAGTCATCTTGAAGGAGGAGTTTGTCAGGAATGTTCTAGAAGTGAAAAGAGTGTCAGACAGAGTGATGAGTCTCAAGTTAGAAATTGAAGGTGTAATGCTCAATGTTGTTAGTGCTTATGCCCCACAGACAGGATGTGAGCTAGAAGAGAAGGAGAGATTGTGGAGTGAGTTAGATGAAGTGATGCAGAGTACCGCCAGAGGTGAAAGAGTGGTCATTGGTGCAGACTTCAATGGACATGTTGGTGCAGGCAACAGAGGGGACGAGGAAGTGATGGGCAGGTTTGGTATCCAGGACAGGAACGCAGAAGGACAGATGTTGATAGATTTTGCAAAAAGGATGGAAATGGCTGTGGTGAATACTTTATTCCAGAAGAAACAGGAACATAGGGTGACTTATAAAAGCGGAGGTAGGAGCACACAGGTAGACTACATCTTGTGTAGGCGATGTAATTTGAAGGAAGTCAGTGACTACAAAGTAGTAGCGGGTGAGAGTGTTGACAAACAGCATAGGATGGTGGTGTGCAGGATGACGCTGATGGGAGGTGGTGAAGAAGGCAAAGGCAGAGCAGAAGACAAAGTGGTGGAAGTTGAAAAAGGAAGAGTGTCATGTTGTCTTCAAAGAGGAGTTAAAACAGGCTTTGGGTGGCCAGGAAGTGCTTCCAAATGCCTGGACAACCACAGCAAATGTGATCAGGGACACAGGTAGGAGAGTACTTGGTGTGTCCTCTGGAAGGAAAGTAGATAAGGAGACTTGTTTTTTTTTTTTTTTTTTTCCAAGATGGCGCCGGGTGACCTGCAGCCAGTTACAGGAGCTCTTCAGTTTATTTTTCTTTTTTTTCTCTTTTCTATTGTATATAGGCGTGTTTCTTTATCTTTTTTCAAATTTTCTTTTTCTTTCTTCAATCCTGCATCTGGAAAACATACTTTCATGATGCTTTTGTTCTTCTGTGCACTTTTATTTTCACTTTTGGATCGGCGTCAGGAAACTCACTCACCGACGGCTCTGAGCTCCGCAGGTCCTACACACGTGAGACCCTCCTCGGCCTGCGCGCCTCGCCCTCCTTCACGCGGAAAAGCCCGTTGTTCCTTTGGAAATACGGAGGAAAAGGAGAGGCTGCAGAGGGGGACGAAAGACGCGGAGGACATGTGTTCCCTCTGTCATCATGGGAAATGTCCGCGCGATCGCCAACAAGACGGAGGAGCTGGCGGCGCTGACCCGGCAGCAGAGGCAGTACCGGGACTGCAGCCTCATGTGTTTCTCAGAGACGTGGCTGAATGAACTCACACCGACTCTGTGGTTTCTCTTAACGGATTTACACTCGCGGCGTGCAGATCGGAGTGTAACGGAGAGCGGTAAGAAGAAAGGAGGGGGCGTGGCGGTCTATGTGAATGAACGATGGTGCCACCCGGCAAACGTGCACGTGAAGGAGCAGCTGTGCACGCGGGACGTGGAGCTGCTCGCGGTAAGCGCGCTGCCATATTATCTACCGAGGGAGTTTTCACACGTGATTGTGTTTTGCGTGTACATTCCGCCCTCGGCTGATGCGGCGGCCGCGTGTGAGCGTCTACACAGCGCCGTTAATCAGACACAGACTCGTCACCCCCACGCCATGATTCTGATCAGCGGGGACTTTAACCACGCCCCTCTCTCCGCCTCTCTTCCGACGCTCACGCACACGTGAAGTGCGCCACAAGAGACAATAAAACACTGGACTTACTGTATGCAAATGTGAAGGACGCTTACAGCTCCCCCTCCCCACTGGGACGCTCAGACCACAACCTGGTCTACCTGCTCCCCAATACACACCCAGGGTGCGAAAGGAACCTGCACAGAAGAGGTCTGTGAAAGTGTGGACCGAGGGAGACCAACGAGAGGCTTAGGGACTGTTTCCAGACCACAGACTGGAGCATGCTCTGTAACTCCTTTGGTGATGACATCGACGGCCTCACACACTGCATCACCGACTACATGAACTTCTGCGTGGACAGCACTGTGCCAACACGGAGGGTACGGTGCTTCTCCAACAACCACCCATGGGTCACCCCTGAGCTCAAAGTCCTCCTGAACCAGAAAAAGAGGGCTTTCATCTCGGGGGACAGAGAGGAGCAGAAGAAGGTCCAGCGTGAGCTCCAGTGGAGGATCAGGAAGGCAAAGAAGGACTATGGGAAGAAGATGGCGGAGAAGCTGGCTCAGAACAACGTGCGGGACGTCTGGAGAGGACTAAAGACTATGTCTGGATTTGGGCAGAGTGTCAGAGGGACAGCTGATGGTGACCAGCGCTGGGCGGATGAACTAAACTGCTACTTCAACAGGTTTGATTCTCCCCCCTCCCCCTCTGCACCCCTCCCCGTTCCCCTCCCCTCTTCACACGTCTCCAGACCAGCTGACACCTCCCCTCCCCAGGCCAACTTCACTTGACTGCTACAGCCCGACAGACACATCCCCTCCCTCTGCAGCCCACCCCAGCCCCCTCTCCCTCACATCAGACCAGGTGAGGAGACAGCTGAGGCGACTAAATCAGAGGAAATCTGAAGGACCTGATGGCATCAGTCCCAGGCTGCTGAGGACCTGCGCAGACCAGCTCTGTGTGGTACTATGCTACCTGTACAACCTGAGCCTCAGCCTGGAGAAGGTTCCAGTCCTCTGGAAGACCTCCTGTGTGGTTCCGGTTCCCAAAACAGCACAAGCGAAGGAACCAGCCCACTACAGACCTGTCGCCCTGACCTCCCACCTCATTAAGACCATGGAAAGGCTCCTCCTTGAACACCTCCGCTCTATGGTGAGCCCCACCCTAGACCCGCTGCAGTTTGCCTACAGGCCCAACATCGGAGTAGAAGCCGCCGTCATCTACCTTCTGCAGCGGGCACTCACCCACCTGGAGATCGCCGGCAGCGCTGTGAGGGTCATGTTCTTTGACTTCTCCAGCGCCTTCAACACCATCAGGCCAGCGTGCCTGCGGGGGAAGCTGGAGGACGTGGGAGTGGACGGGCATCTTGCTGCCTGGATTATTGACTACCTTACTAACCGTCCACAGTACGTGCGGCTGCGCGGCTGTAAGTCAAAGGTGGTAGTCTGTAGCACGGGGGCACCGCAGGGCACCGTCCTCTCACCCTTCCTTTTCAACATCTATACCTCGGACTTCATATATAACACAAACAGCTGCCACCTCCAGAAGTTCTCGGACGACTCCGCCATCGTGGGCCGTGTGTCAGAGGGGAACGAGCTGGAGTACCGGTCGGTCATCGTTGACTTCGTGGACTGGTGTGAGCGCAACCACCTGTGCTTGAACACTAGGAAGACGAAGGAGATGGTGGTCGACTTCAGGAGAAGCACTCAAACACACACACACACACATTTACTAGTGAACATCCAGGGACAGGACATTGAGACAGTGGACAGTTTCAAGTACCTGGGTGTTCACCTTAACAATAAACTGGACTGGTCCCACAACACCAACGCCCTGTACAAGAAGGGCCAGAGTCGCCTCCACCTTCTGAGGAGACTCAGGTCCTTCGGCATATGCAGACCTCTGCTCAGGACATTTTATGACTCTGTGGTAGCCTCTGCAATCCTCTACGCTGCCATCTGCTGGGCCCCGGGCAGAGCGGGACAGGAAGAGACTGAACAAGCTGGTCAGGAGGGCCAGCTCTGTCCTCGGCTGCCCACTGGACTCTGTGGAGGAGGTGAGTGAGAGGAGGATGGTAGCAAAGCTCACATCCATCCTGTCCAACAGCTCTCACCCACTGCACCAGACTGTAGAGGAGCTGAGCAGCTCCTTCAGTGGACGACTGAGACATCCTCAGTGCAGGAAGGAGCGCTACCGCAGGTCGTTCATTCCCACCGCTGTCAGACTGTACAACGCCACTTTGTAACTGTCTGTGAAAATACCGGTTATGTGCAATAAAAACCCCCGTGCACTTTAATCATCCACATCTACCCCACTGACTGTCAACCATATCAACCCATCTACTCTGCACTCAGATACATTACACTTTAATATAGGCCAGTCTATAAAGTTGCTCCATTCTTTTCTTTTATTGTTTAGTAATTTATACTATTTATGTATCTGTTTATTTATTTACTTATATAATATATGTATGTGTGTATGTTTGTACTTGTATCTATTTTTGCACCCCCTACTGATAGTACCTCAAGAGCCTGTAACAGTGAATTTCTCCATTGTGAGATTAATAAAGCTGTATCTTATCTATCTTATCTTATCTTGGTGGTGGACTGAATAAGTGCAGGAATGTGTACAAAGGAAGAGGTTAGCTAAGAAGAAATGAGACAGAGAGAGGCCCGAAGAGAGTAAACAGGAGTACAGGGAGACACAGCGTAAGTCAAAGGTAGCAGTGGCTAAGGCCAAACAGAGGGCGTATGATGACTTGTATGATAGGTTGGACAGTAAAGAGGGAGAACATGATCTATACAGGTTGGCACAGCAGAGAAATAGAGATAGGAAGAAGGTGCAGCAAGTTAGATTGATAAAAGACAGAGAGGGAAATGTATTGACTGATGACAGAAGTGTGCTGGGAAGATGGAAAGAGTACTTTGAAGTGCTGATGGATGAATGAGGAAAATGAGAGAGAAAAAAAAGAGTAAAAGAGGTGACCATTGAGGAGCAGGATGTAGCAAAGATCGGTAAGGGTGAAGTGAGAAGGGCATTGAAGAGGATGAAGAATGGAAAGGCAGTTGGTCCTGATGACATACCGGTGGAGGTATGGAAGTGTCTAGGAGCGGTAGCAGTAGATTTTCTGACAAGAACATTCAACAAGGTTCTAGAGAGTGAGCAGATACCGAAGGAGTGGAGGAGAAGTGTGCTGGTGGCCATTTTTAAGAACAAGGGAGACGTGCAGAGTTGCGGCAACTACAGAGGGATGAAGTTAATGAGCCATACGATGAAGTTATGGGAAAGAATAGTGGAAGCTAGACTAAGGGCAGAGGTCAGCATTTGTGAACAACAGTTTGGTTTCATGCCAAGAAAGAGCACCACAGACGCTGTGTTTGCTTTGAGGATGTTAATAGAGAAGTACAGAGAAGGTCAGAGAGAACTGCATTGAGTCGTTGTGGATCTGGAAAAAGCATATGACAGGGTGCCAAGAGAAGAACTGTGGTATTGCATGAGGAAGTCTGGAGTGGCAGAGAAGTATGTTCGAGGACACGTATGAGAGATGTAAGACAGAGGTGAGGTGTGCTGTCGGTGTGACCAACGAATTCAAGGTGGAGGTGGGACTGCATCAAGGGTCAGCTCTGAGCCCCTTTTTGTTTGCAATGGTGATGGACAGGCTGACAGACGAGGTGAGACAAGAATCTCCATGGACTATGATGTTTGCAGATGACATTGTGATCTGTAGTGAGAGCAGAGAACAAGTGCAGGAAAATCTAGAGAGGTGGAGGTATGCCCTGGAAAGGAGAGGAATGAAGGTTAGCCTCAGAAAATCAGAATACATGTGTGTGAATGAGAAGGACCCAGGAGGAACATGATGTTAAACATGATGTTACAGGGAGCAGAGATAACGAAGGTGGAAGATTTTAAGTACTTAGGCTCAACAATCCAGAGCAATGGAGAGTGTGGAAAAGAGGTGAAGAAGCGTCTGCAGGCAGGCTGGTTTCCAGGTTGGAGAAAAGTGTCCGGTGTGATGTGCGATAGGAGAGTGCCAGCAAAAATGAAGGGAAAAGTGTCCAAGATGGTGGTGAGGTCAGTGATGGTGTATGGCTTAGAAACAGTGGCGCTGAGGAAAAGGCAGGAGGCAGAGCTGGAGGTAGTGGAGATGAAAATGTTGAGGTTCTCTTTGGGAGTAACGAGGATGGATAGGATCAGAAAGGAATATATCAGAGGGAACGCCCATGTAAGATGTTTTGGAGACAAAGTCAGAGAGGCTAGATTGAGATGGTTTGGACATGTACAGAGGAGGGATAGTGAGTATATTAGCAGTAGGATGCTGAGGTTGGAACTACCAGGCAGAAGGGCTAGAGGAATGGGTGTGGTGAAGGAAGACATGAAGGTCGTTGGAGTCAGAAAAGAAGATGCAGAGGACAGGGTGAGATGGAGGCGGATGATTTGCTGTGGCGACCCCTGAAGGGAGCAGCCGAAAGTAAAAGAAGAAAGAAGAAGGTGGTGGCCTGGTGGTAGCGGTGCTGCATCACTGATCCTAAGGTTGGAGGTTCAAGTCCCACTTGCGCCTGGTTGTCACTGTTCCCCCAGTGCACTCACTGGGTCATTGAAGGCCGGCCATGTCTCTCACTGTCTACGATGTGAGGTTCATGTAAACGAACCATTGATGACTTTTGTAAAGAGCAGTTGCATATCCGTCGGCGTGTTTCTGCTCCATGGTGACCTGGTGAGGTGTGCAGGGTGCAGTCTGCACTCACCCACAGTCGGCTGAGCTGGGCACCAGCCTCCCCGCGACTCTAATTAGGATTAAGTGGTTCAGAAAATGAATGAACTTCTGATTCAAGCACTGGTACAAACTGATGGCCTGATTAAGATTTTCAGAAAGCCGTAAGTTTCTTCATATTCATCCAGAACAAAAACCTGAATAACATCATCCATTGCTGTTCAGAACCTTTGCAATAAACAGGGTTTTTTTTATTTCTTTCTTTATTTTATCACATGCCCAGTATACGAGTATGTACTGACAGCCTCATTCAGTTGTTATTTGTTTATAGTGAGTGTAATAATTTTTAATGAAAAGCATGCAATATCATTAATGCATTCATATTTTTATTGTTAATATTACGCTCTCCGAGCACGCTGACCATCAAAATGCTGAAGTTCCTTCATATCCACCACGTCAGAGTCCCTTCAATATTTCTTCCATTCCATATCATCAGGAGGCGTCACTTCCACTTTCCGTCTGCCCACTTCTGTCCAGTTGGTACTGAGAACGGTGCCTCCTGATTCCATGAAGGATTTGTTCATTGCCCTCTTGACATCATCAGAGCCGTCAGCGTAGATCTGCTGGAACATCTTAGTGAGAGCAGCGTCTCCCTCCAGGTTCTCATTCTCCTCTTCCTCCTTGATTTCCCTTACCAACTTGTCCCAGCTGCGGGTGTGATGGGAGGACGATGTGCCCTGGTTTGGAGAAGGACACAAGTGCTTTATGTTAGGGAGGACACTTTCTCCTTCCAGCTTCTCCCATCGGATGGCTTCCGTCTTCACCATTTTGATCTCAACTTTGGTTGAGAAGGTTTTGTATGTGCTCTGCTCAGGAACCACAGGGTGCCGGAGGTGGATATCTAGGCAGTGATCCTCCCCAGACGGAAGTTTCACCATTGCTTTCAACTTCTTTTCCTGAAATGAGACACTAACATCGTCCTTCTTGACGTTTTTGACCAGTAAGGTGACAATAACATCAGATTCTGTCTGGTACCAGTCATGTTTAATGGGTGGAGCCGCCATGATCTCTTCACACTTCTTCAGCCATATTTCAAAGGCTTCATCAGCACCTTGAAGTTCCTTTCCGTCGGTGAAGGCCTGCCGTGCGGCATTGATGTTGTTCAGATGATATTCTGCGATTCCTCTTCTTAGGAACGCAGGTGCCATACCAGGCTGAAGCTGCTGCGCTTTCTTCACATCATCACACGCTCTGTGATAGTGTCCGAGTAGGATGTGGGCATATGCTCGCTGACACAGACAGTGAGCATCATCAGCTACCTCGTCTAGTGCCACATTTAGCTCCTCAAGAGCACGTTCAGGGTCTGCGTCTACGAAGCTGTCTGGAAAACTCTTGCAGCTTGCCATTAGCGCCTCGCTGTCCGTTCCCGTCACATGGAGAAAATTCTGAAATTTAGTCATCTCTGCTCTGTACCTTCTGTGACATCACTTACTGTTTTGCAAAAGAATTCGAACTGCTTGCAGTGTGTTCCTTTAGTCACGTGATGAGGACGTGCCTACACTGAGGATGTCCATCTTGTGGCGTTAACAGTGAGGAAACGCAGACTCTGAAATAATCTGAAATAGGCTTTGAAGTCCATGAATGTCTCCTCCAGATCACTCAGAACCATTTCTGTATTCATCACAAAGTGATGATGTCACAGCGAATGGATAAAAGAAGTAAAATCGCGGAATAATAATCAGAGTAAGGACAAGAGGCGCTCACCTGACAATTGGACCCCAAAATTACTGACTCCACTCAGTCACTCATCTCATGGAGCTCCTGAATCCTGTTAGGGTCACAGGGAGGCTGTTGCCTATATCATCCAATACTGCCGGAAGGAAAGGCACACCCTGAATAGATTGACAGACTATCACAGGTCCACAACCATTCACACTCACACCTAGGGGCCATTCGAAAACAAACAATAAGCAACAACGTGCAGGTCTAAAACAATAAACAAATGCCTCACCGAGCCTGGGACTCAAACCTAGAACCTTCCCTTGAGGTAGAATGCTAATGTACAAATTATTCAGTACACGGTCATGATATAAGAGCATCAGATCACACACACACACACACACACACACACACACACACACACACACACACACACACAACAGCCATTAACCACCACCAAGGTATCGGCAAGAATGAAAGGAAAAGTGTACAAGACGGTGTTGAGGCCAGCGATGTTGTATGGTTTAGAAACAGTGGCCCTGGGGAAAAGACAGGAGGCAGAGCTGGAGGTAGCAGAGATGAAAATGTTGAGGTTCACTTTGGGAGTAACGAGGATGGATAGGATCAGGAATGAGTCCATCAGAGGGACAGCACATGTCAGAGGTTTTGGAGACAAAGTCAGAGAGGCTCGATTGAGATGGTTTGGACATGTACAAAGGAGGGATAGTGAGTATATTGGTAGTAGGATGCTGAGGTTGGAACTACCAGGCAGAAGGCCCAGAGGAAGACCAAAGAAAATATTTATGGATGTGGTGAAGGAGGACATGAAGGTAGTTGGAGTAAGAGTAGAAGATACAGAGGATAGGGTGAGATGGAGGCAGATGGTTTGCTGTGGTGACCCCAGAAGGGAAAAGCTGAAAGGAAAAGAAGAAGAGGACACTAGTTTGTATTTTTTATTCTTTTCATTTTGGCTGTTCCCTTCAGGGGTCACCACAGCGACTCATCTGCCTCCATCTCACCCTATCCTCTGCATCTTCTACTCTTACTCCAACGACCTTCATGTCCTCCTTCACCACATCCATACATCTTCTCTTTGGTCTTCCTCTGGGCATTCTACCTGTTAGTTCCAACCTCAGCATCCTCCAGCTCTGCCTCCTGTCTTTTCCCTAGAGCCACTGTTCCAAGCAATACAACATCGCTAGCTTATCACCGTCTTGGACACTTTTCCTTTCATTCTTGCCCATACCCTCCAATCACACATCACACCGGACACTTTTCTCCAACCATTCCAACCTGCCTGCGCGCGCTTCTTCACCTCTTTTCCACACTGTCGACTGCTCTGGACTGTTTAGCCTAAGTACTTAAAGTCCTCCACCTTCTTTATCTCTGCTCCCTGCAACCTCACCGTTCCGCTTGGGTCCTTGCTGTTCACACACACACACACACACACACACACACACACACACACACACACACACACACACACACACACACACACACGTATTCTGTCTTACTGAGGCTAACCTTCATTCCTCTCCTTTCCAGGGCATACCTCCACCTCTCTAGATTTTCCTGCACTTGTTCTCTGCTCTCATTACAGGTCAAAATGTCATCTGCAAACATCATAGTCCATGGAGATTCTTGTCTTACCTCGTCTGTCAGCCTGTCCATCACCATAGCAAACAAGAAGGGGCTCAGAGCTGACCCTTGATGCAGTCCCACCTCCACCTTGAACTCTTCTGTCACACCGACAGCACACCTCACCACTGTCTTACATCTCTCATACATGTCCTGCACCACTCTAACATACTTCTCTGCCACTCCAGACTTCCTCATGCAATACCACAGTTCTTCTCTCGGCACCCTCTCATATGCTTTCTCCAGATCCACAAAGGCACAATGCAGCTCCTTCTGACTTCTGAAAAATAAATAAAAAACTCACACACAATACAAATAGCCTACAAATCCCGCCTCTGATGGTCTCACCCTGAAATGCTCCTGAATGGTGAAAATAGACGTGTAATGTTTGAGCTGCTCTTTTTCCATCGCTCAACTTTCTACACTGGCTGCGTTCCAATACAGTTTTGACTCACTCTGGGCAACTTCCCCTTTCTCTCTATTAACATCCTCAAAGCCAACAGTGCATCTGTGGTGCTCTTACTTGGCACTTTCCATTCTTCATCCTCTTCAATGCCCTTCTCACTTCATCCTTACTAATCTTTGCTACTTCCTGGTCCTCAACAGTCACCTCTTCTACTCTTTTTCTCTTATTTGCCTCATTCATCCATCAGCACTTCAAAGTACTCTTTCCATCTTCCCAGCAAACTTCTGTCATCAGTCAATACATTTCCCCCTCTGTCCTTAATCACTCTAACTTGCTGCACGTCCTTCCCATCTCCATTTCTCTGCTGTGCCAACCTGTATAAATCATTTTCTCCCTCCTTAGTGTCTAACCTAGCATACAAGTCATCGTACACCTTCTGTTTGGCCTTTGACACCGCTACCTTCGCCTTACACTGTGTCTCCCTGTACTCCTGTTTACTCTCTTCGGGCCTCTCTATGTCTCATTTCTTCTTAGCTAACCTCTTCAATTGTATACACTCCTGCACTTCCTCATTCCTGCACCAAGTCTCCTGATCTACTGTCCTTCCAGAGGACACACCAAAAACACTCCTACCTGTCTCCCTGATCACACAACACTCTTCCCTTTTCAGCTTTCATCACATTGTCTTCTGCTCTGCCTTCTTCACCTTCCTCACCATCAGCGTCATCCTGCACACCACTATCCTATGCTGTTTGGCAACACTCTCACCCGCTACTACTTTGCAGTCACTGACTTCCTTCAAATTACATCACCTACACAAGATGTAGTCTACCTGTGTGCTCCTACCTCCGCTTTTATAAGTCACCCTATGCTCCTGTTTCTTCTGGAAGAAAGTATTCACCACAGCCATTTCCATCCTTTTTGCAAAACCTATCAACATCTGTCCTTCTGTGTTCCTGTCCTGGATACCAAACCTGCCCATCACTTCCTCGTCCCCTCTGTTTCCTGCACCAACATGTCCATTGAAGTCTGCTCCAATGACCACTCTTTCACCTCTGGGGGTACTCTGCATCACTTCATCTAACTCACTCCAGAATTTCTCCTTCTCTTCTCGCTCACATCCTGCCTGTGGGGCATAAGCACTAACAACATTGAACATCACACCTTCAATTTCTAACTTGAGACTCATCACTCTGTCTGACACTCTTTTCACTTCTAGAACATTCCTGACAAACTCCTCCTGCAAGATGACTCCGACTCCATTTCTCTTCCCATCCACACCGTGATGAAACAGTTTAAACCCTGATCCTAAGCTTCTAGCCTTGCTGCCTTTCCACCTGGTCTCCTGAACACACAGTATGTCCACCTTCCTCCTCTGCATCATGTCAGCCAGCTCTCTACCTTTTCCTGTCATAGTTCCAACATTCAAATTCCCTCCTCTCAGTCCTAGACTCATGCCTTTCCTCTTCTCTCTCCTCCTACGGACACGCCTCCCGCCTCTCCTTCTTCGACCAACAGTAGTCCAATTTCCACCAGCACCCTGTTGGTTAACAGCACTGATGGCAGCCGTTGTTAACCTGGGCCTCGACAGATCCGGTATGAAATTCGTTTTGATAATTTGCATAACAATTTATACCGGATGCCCTTCCTGTCGCAAGCCTCTGCATTTATCCGGGCTTAGGACTGGCGTGTACTAGTATATATCAGAACATGATCAGGTATATTTAATTAATTATATAATAGGATATTTAATTATGACATTATTATTTTTTAATAACAAGTAAATCAGTCACATAATGAAATTTAATTAGAGATTTTTGAGATGCTGTTTTTTAATTTATTTGTCCTATCATCTGCCGGAGTGCATAATCCTAAACTCGCGAAGAGGATGGAACCTATCTTAGCCGAACCTGATTGAAAACAGGGTACACCCTGAACAGTTTGCCAGAGCATCACAGGGCGACACACACACACACACACACACACACACACACACACACACACACACACACACACACACACACAGCCTGTGACTTGAGCCAAGGAGCTTGTTGATGTGAGGCAGGTGTGATAAACACAACATCACTGCAGAGCTCTAATTGGATTATATTTTATCATAAATCCTGAATAAGAAATACAGATACATTCATGTTTCAGCTTAGTTTATTCATAACTATAACAATTTATTCACACATTATTATTCACGAAATGTCGAAAGTAAATATCAATACCACATTACGTCAAATATTTCACTCCAAATGCAAAGGTTGTGCAGGTGGTCTGTGTGTGTGTGCGCGCACATGTTCAGGAGTCGTACTCTTGCCCGATGTACTTGGCGATGGTGCTCAGTTGAATGTTACTAGTGCCCTCGTAGATGCTTCCTGTATGAGACACACACACACACACACACACACACACACACACACACACACACACACACAGGTGTCAGTACTAAAACATGCCATGTTGTGCTGTTACCCTAAAATAACCAACATCTTTACAGTGCAGTGATTGGATTTATTTAGTAAAATTTTACACTAAAAATTTACAAGGATAACATAAGAAAAAAAATGAAAAACTTATTTCCATTGCGGTCCTTCAAAAAACATTGGATACAAAAACATAATGCAAGAGATGATTTTGGAAATGAACAGAAAGAGAGATTAATAAAGACGCTTCCCGACTTATGTTCATTCGTTTTACGTATTTTTCCATTTTATGATTTAAAAAAAAAAGTCAAATTTTGAGTTTAGCGTGCTCTCTTGTAGTACAAGTCGTACCTACGTAGTACACTGACGTAATACGCTACGTCCATTGTTTACAAACGACAGACTGAACGTGCCCCTCCTTTTTCCCAGTTCACTGTGTGTAACCCTTGTGTTAAGACGTCGTCTCTGTGATCTTTGTGTTGACGCTGTTTTGCTTTTTTTTTTTAACCCTGAGCAAATATGGTTGGTCAGAAGTGTAAGCCTACTAGTGATCACGAGAATCAGAAAAAGCAGCAAGCCATCTCGTTAGAAACGAAGATGGCTATTATCAAGAGAACTGATGCTGGTGAAAAACACGTGAATGTTGCACGTTTCTTCCAAATGGCTCCGTCGACCATCGGAACCATTTACAAGCAGAAAGATCACATCATAGAGAATGATAAAGGTTATATTTGATACTGTATTTGATATTTGATAAGTGAATTTGATTAAAATTTATCTATTTGAAATGATTTTGCTTGAATTTAATTTATTTGAAATTAATGTGGATATTATTTGATATTATTTTACAATGTTATGTTTATAGTCATTGATTTATGGGTGTCTGAGATACGGTAATGGTATTTATGGATGTATAGTACAGTATGAACATCATAATGCAGCCGTGAGGGGGGGGCACAAACCAGTGTCTCTCCCTCACGCCGGTCCCAAGCCCGGATAAATGCAGAGGGTTGCGTCAGGAAGGGCATCCGGCGTAAAACAAATGCCAAATAAACTATGCGAATCACAAGAAAGAATGACATACCGGATCGGTCGAGGCCCGGGTTAACAACGACCGCCATCAGTGCTGTCAACCAACAGGGTGCTGATGGAAATTGGACTACTGTTGGTCGAAGACGTCAAAGAAGGAGAGGTGGGAGGCGTGCCCATTGCCAGAGAGAGAAGAGGAAAGGCATGAGTCTAGGACTGAAAGTAGGGACTTTGAATGTTGGAACTATGGCAGGAAAAGGTAGAGAGCTGGCTGACATGATGCAGAGGAGGAAGGTGGACATACTGTGTGTTCAGGAGACCAGGTGGAAAGGTAGCAAGGCTAGAAGCATAGGAGCAGGGTTTAAACTGTTTTATCATGGTGTGGATGGGAAGAGAAATGGAGTCGGAGTCATCTTGAAGGATGAGTTTGTCAGGAATGTTCTAGAAGTGAAAAGAGTGTCAGACAGATTGATGCGTCTCAAGTTAGAAATTGAAGGTGTGATGGGCAAGGTTGTTAGTGCTTATGCCCCACAGACAGGATGTGAGCGAGAAGAGAAGGAGAGATTCTGGAGTGAGTTAGATGAAGTGATGCAGAGTACCCCCAGAGGTGAAAGAGTGGTCATTGGGGCAGACTTCAATGGACATGTTGGTGCAGGAAACAGAGGGGACGAGGAAGTGATGGGTAGGTTTGGTATCCAGGACAGGAACGCAGAAGGACAGATGTTGGTAGATTTTGCAAAAAGGATGGAAATGGCTGTGGTGAATACTTTCTTCCAGAAGAGAGAGGAGCATAGGGTGACTTATAAAAGTGGAGGTAAGAGCACACAGGTAGACTACATCTTGTGCAGGCGATATAATTTAAAGGAAGTCAGTGACTGCAAAGTAGTAGCGGGTGAGAGTGTTGCCAAACAGCATAGGATGATGGTGTGCAGGATGATGTTGATGGTGAGGAAGGTGAAGAAGACAAAGGCAGAGCAGAAGACAAAGTGGTGGAAGCTGATAAAGGAAGAGTGTCGGGTTGTCTTCAAGGAGGAGTTGAAACAGGCTTTGGGTGGTCATGAAGTGCTTCCAGATGACTGGACAACTACAGCTAATGTGATCAGGGAGACAGGTAAGAGAGTACTTGGTGTGTCATCTGGAAGGAGAGGAGATAAGGAGACTTGGTGGTGGAATGAGGAAGTACAGGAGTGTGTACAAAGGAAGAGGTTAGCTAAGAAGAAGTGGGACATTGAGAAAACCGAAGAGAGTAAACAGGAGTACAGGGAGACACAGCGGAAGGCAAAGGTAGCGGTGTCAAAGGCCAAACAGAGCGTGTATGATGACTTGTATGCTCGGTTGGAAAGTAAAGAGGGAGAAAATGATTTATACAGGTTGGCACAGCAGAGAAATAGAGATGGGAAGGATGTGCAGCAAGTTAGATTGATAAAGGACAGAGAGGGAAATTTATTGACTGATGACAGAAGTGTGCTGGGAACATGGAAAGAGTACTTTGAAGAGCTGATGAATGAGGAAAATGAGAGAGAAAAAAAGAGTAGAAGAGGTGACTGTTGAGGACCAGGAAGTAGCAAAGATTAATAAGGGTGAAGTGAGGAGGGCATTGAAGAGGATGAAGAATGGAAAGGCAGTTGGTCCTGATGACATACCGGTGGAGGTATGGAGGTGTCTAGGAGAGGAAGCAGTAGATTTTCTGACAAGAACATTTAACAAGGTCTTAGAGAGTGAGAGGATGCCAGAGGAATGGAGGAGAAGTGTGCTGGTGCCCATTTTTAAGAACAAGGGAGATGTGCAGAGTTGTGGCAACTGCAGAGGGATAAAGTTGATGAGCCATACGATGAAGTTATGGAAAAGAATAGTGGAAGCTAGACTAAGGGTAGAGGTCAGCATTTGTGAACAACAGTTTGGTTTCATGCGAAGAAAGAGCACCACAGATGCAGTGTTTGCCTTGAGGAAATGGAGAAGTGTTAATGGAGAAGTACAAAGAAGGTCAGACGGAGCTAAATTGTACCTTTGTGGATCTGGAGAAAGCATATGACAGGGTGCCGAGAGAAGAACTGTGGTATTGCATGAGGAAGTCTGGAGTGGCAGAGAAGTATGTTAGAGTGGTGCAGGACATGTATGAGAGATGTAAGACAGTTGTGAGGTGTGCTGTCTGTGTGACACAAGAGTTCAAGGTGGAGGTGGGACTGCATCAAGGGTCAGTTCTCAGCCCCTTCTTGTTTGCTATGGTGATGGACAGGCTGACAGACGAGGTTAGACAAGATTCCCCATGGACTATGATGTTTGCAGATGACATTGTGATCTGTAATGAGAGCAGAGAACAAGTGCAGGAAAATCTAGAGAGGTGGAGGTATGCCCTGTAAAGGAGGGGAATGAAGATTAGCCTCAGTAAGACAGAATACATGTGCATGAATGACAAGGACCCAAGAGGAACAGTGAGGTTACAGGGAGCAGATATAAGGAAGGTGAAGGATTTTAAGTACTTAGGCTCAACAATCCAGAGTAATGGAGAGTGTGGAAAAGAGGTCAAGAAGCGTGTGCAGGCAGGTTGGAATGGTTGGAGAAAAGTGTCCAGTGTGATGTGTGACAGGAGGGTATCGGCAAGAATGAAAGGAAAAGTGTACAAGACGGTGTTGAGGCCAACGATGTTGTATGGTTTAGAAACAGTGGCCCTGGGGAAAAGACAGGAGGCAGAGCTGGAGGTAGCAGAGATGAAAATGTTGAGGTTCTCTTTGGGAGTAACGAGGATGGATAGTATTAGGAATGAGCACATCAGAGGGACAGCACATGTAAGACGTTTTGGAGACAAAGTCAGAGAGGCTAGATTGAGATGGTTTGGACATGTACAGAGGAGGGATAGTGAGTATATTGGTAATAGGATGCTGAGGCTGGAACTACCAGGCAGAAGGCCTAGAGGAAAACCAAAGAGACGATTCATGGATGTGGTGAAGGAGGACATGAAGGTCGTTGGTGTCAGAGAAGAAGATGCAAAGGATAGGGTGAGATGGAGGCAGATGATTCGCTGTGGCGACCTCTGAAGGGAAAAGCCGAAAGGAAAAGAAGAAGTACAGTATGAACATCATACGTCACTGGAACATACAGTAACAACTTACTTTTTTTTTTTTTTTTTACCTTACGTTCGGCCGTCCGGAACCTAACTGAAACGTAAGTTGGGGAGCATCTGTAGTTTAATAATAATTAAATTTACCGGATATTACAAAGAAAGTTTCTATTTAACACAATAATGAAATTTGAGTACGGGCAATATTTATATATGTATATAAAATTCTAATCATCACAAAATCTAATATAAACATGAAATTAAAATAATCACATAAATAAGTTATAATGAGAGCAGTTATCACTAAAAACAAGTTTTTATCACAGAAAAAAAAACATCCATCTCTTTTCCTCCCATTCTCTTCAAATTTGATTTGGATCTCGCAGCGTGCGGATTTGCTGGTAATGTGTTCCAGGCTTCTGATGCCGTTGTACCCAGAAGTAGCCCAAATGGGTCGGAAAAGCTGGGACATTGTAGTGAATTGAGGCTAAACCGGGTGAAGATGTTACATTGTTGATGCTGCAATCCGGGCAACACGAGATCACTCAGAGTTGCTTCATTCCAAATGTTGAAAATAAGGATTAATTTCCGTTGATCAACCAGAGGAAATCCAGAAACTTATTCAGGCCAATCGGACTTCTAGGCGTCAACTTTACAAGATATATCTACAGGTGTGTACACAATAATGTCAGTAAGGCATCAGTAACCTGATCAATCGGGTACTATCAGGTGTAGTAGAGTAATAAAGTCCAGCAGAACCAACAGTCCTGACCTGCATGCTGCTGATTCTGTGTAACTGAATCACTAATTGAAAGGGGCGTGTGTTTTTTTCGGGTCTAGTGGCTGGAGACAGTTTGACAGACAAGCCCCAGACACTGCATTGAAGCCACAGTGCACTGTGAGGACAGTG
This sequence comes from Plotosus lineatus, assembly GCA_024760905.1. Classification (NCBI taxonomy): domain Eukaryota; kingdom Metazoa; phylum Chordata; class Actinopteri; order Siluriformes; family Plotosidae; genus Plotosus; species Plotosus lineatus. Next base: position 71,857,552 of record CM045730.1, read on the forward strand.
AAGCCTGATGGTGAAGGCATCATGATATGGGGATGTTTCTCATACTACAGTCTCGGGCAATATTTATCGCATCCCAGGAATCATGGATCAGTTGGAATCCATCACAACACTTCAAGAGGTCATACTGCCTCATGCCGAAGAGGAAAAGCCCCTGACATGGGTTCCAACAATGATCATAAACACACCAGTAAACCGAAAACATCTGGGTACTGGACTGACGAGATTGAGATTCTGGAGAGACCGGCCCGATCCTGGACCTTAATCCAATAGAAAACATGTGAGGTGACAAAAGAAATGCAGCTTCTGAGTCAAAACCCAGAAATCCAGATCATCTGTGGAATGTGACCCAATCATCCTGGGCTGGAACACGGTCGACTCCATGTAACCCAGATGTGCAGCAGGACTCACAACCATTGTTTATACAAATACATATTAGTTCAGTGATTCAAAGGAAAACAAACAGAACCTTCAACCATCTTTCACTTTATACACTGAAGGTTTGAGTTTGTAATGAAAACAGGGACTGCTATTTTCAAAAAGTCGAATTTTCACTTTTCTCCAATTTCTTTAAACGAAAAACATAAATTTGATATTTTTCAGATTATTTGGAACAGACTGTGTCATGCTCCCAACACATTTCTGTGGATGAAATAATTGTCGGGTTTTTGATCTTTATTCACTTTTTTAAACATTCTGCTGTTACATGACTGTATCTATTAATTTTGTTCTGAATAGTTTGAAATTTAGATTTGTGGTGTTTGCTTAAGCCAGAATCAAAAGATGAGCTAATCCAAAGATAACCAGTGACATTGAATTAGAGCCAAAACCAAGAGCTTTTAGTATGAGAGTCAAATCCAGATGTGTTTCTAGAAAGACATTTCAATGTGTTGTGCATTTTGATGAGTGATTTCATAGCCAGAGTCTCTCCAGAAAGACTCCAGTCAAGATCAACACCAAGATATTTCCCCGTATTTACCTTCCAAACTACTGTATAGTCATCACATTGAATTTTTAAGTGCGCGCCTCTTAGGTTTTTTGTTTTAATGTCAAATAAAATCAGTTCAGTCTGACCATGATGAGGCGATAATTTATTACCCACTGGCCATTTTCAAACACAATTCACCTCATTTTTTCAATAGTCTCAATATTTTTATCTGACACAATTAAAGCCGAGCCATGAGCAGAAAGGAGTTGCATTTTGTAGAAGCTGGTATATCATTTGCATACAAAAGAAATAAAAGGGGGCCAAGATTCGAGCCATGAGGTACGCCACAAGTAATTTTCTTAGGATGGGACAAATGTCAGTCACTCCAACTATTTGTGTTCCATCGCTGAGATATTCTTTAAACCAAGAAATAGAAGACTTATCAAAGCCTAAGGCTATAAATTTAGAAAGCAGAATACCGTGATCCACACTACAAAAGACCTTTTGTAGGTCTAAAAAGGACCAGAGCGGATAAATTACCTTTGTCAAATTGTTCTTTTATACTATAAAATTGATAATGCCTGTGACACATATCATACAAGTACCTGTAGGATAGAATGATCTAAATCCTGAATGAAACTTAAACAGTAATTTGTTATTCATTATGTAGTTGTACACTTGCCTAGAAATCACTTTTCCCATAACCCTGGATGGAACACTGAGAACAGAACCTGGTCTGTAATTGTCAGGATCTGTTCAGCGATCCTTCTTATATCAGGGGAAATTCTTGCAGTTTTTAAATCAGATGGGATTTTACTCTGTGTAACAGATGAATTTATAATATGAGTGAGGATTTGTGCAGTAACATTGGCACCATCCTTCTCAAACCTAGTCGGTAATCCATCTCAGACGACAGCTTGAAAAGTACTGATCTCAACAAAAGCTTCGATCACAGTGTCAACACTGACTGGAATTAATCTAAAGATTTCAGAATAACATTCACATTTCGATAACAAGAGAGCAGATGATCCGCCCCATATGTCTCGGTATCATTCGGACGTCTATCCACCAGTGTTAATGAAAAACTCACTGAAATTCTCTGCTACTTTCTCTTTATCAAAACAGGGACTCCCCAACCTTTACACAAACACGTTTAGATCCTGATTTGGGTTTCGACGTGTGTGTGTGTGTGTGTGTGTGTATACAACAGAATGTCTGTGCGTGTATGTGTGTGCACAACAGAGAATGTGTGTGTGTGTGTGTGTGTGTGTGTGTGTATACGAGAGAGAGAATGTACATGTGTGGTGTGTGTGTGTATGTAAGCATGACAGAGAGAAGGTGTGTGTGTGTGTGTCTGTGTGTACAACAGAGAGAATGAGTGTGTGTGTATGTGTGTGCACGAGAGAGAGAATGTACATGTGTGGTGTGTGCATGACAGAGAGAAGGTGTGTGTGTGCGTGTGTGTGTGTGTGTGTGTGTGTGTGAGTGAACATCAGGGAGAATGTGTGTGTGTGTGTAATACACTCACCTATTTTACAGTCTCTGTAGTATTTTTCTATTGGATAATCCTTGGTGAAGCCGACACCCCCCATCCACTCGATACACTTCGATGTGGTTAACGCCGCCACCTGCAGGCCATACATCACTCCGTTATATTCCCTCGCTTGCCCCTCCTCTCTCTCTCTCTCTACCTTATTCGCTCTCCTAACTGTCTTTCTTTCTCCTTCATGGTTTCTCCTTTAACTTTCCTTCTAATTCTTTCCCATTGTCTCGGGTTTTGTCTCCACCCTTCTCTTTCTATTTCTCTATTCTGTTCTCTCTCTCTCTCTCTCGTTTACACTTGTTGAGTAGTTGATGATGGTCAGTGTACAGTACAGGATGGAGCAAAGATGTTGTTATGGTGATGGTGTAGTGTGTGTGTGTGTGTGTGTGTGTGTGTGTGTGTGTGTGTGTGTGATTAAGGGACCTCTGAGCTGAAATATTTGGCCATGCAAGCCTCTTTAATGAAGGGTCGCCCCGCCTCCTTCAGCCTAGCTGCGTTATAAGTCAGCAGTCTCGCTGCCTCCAGCTGAGTGGCTACGTGAGAAATCTGGTGCTGCATCGCCTGAAAAAAAACACACACACACACACACACAACATCATGCTCATTACCCATACTCACAACCACACACCATCATAACGTTTACACCACATTCACAACCACACAACACCGTTTTAATTATACAAATTTGCACCACCACGCTAAGGGCCCACATAGTCATTCACACAGCACTGCCATTGTGTTTACAACACAACACAACATCATGATCAATACTGAAAATCACAGTTGCACACCCTCATGTTGACAGCATGCTCAGAACCACACAACAATCACATTTACAACACACCCTCAACCACACAACATCATCTTGTTTACAATACGCTCAGAACCACACAATACCGTCATATTTACAACATGCTCACAAACACACAACACAATCACATTTACAACACCCTCACAGCCACACAACACCATGTTTACAACACGCTCACAACCACACAACAGCATCATGTTTACAACACGCGCACAGTCACACAACACCATGTTTACAACACGCGCACAACCACACAACACCATCATGTTTACAACACGCGCACAACCACACAACACCATCATGTTTACAACACGCGCACAGCCACACAACACCATGTTTACAACACGCGCACAGCCACACAACACCATGTTTACAACACGCCCACAGCCACACAACACCATGTTTACAACATGCCCACAGCCACACAACACCATCATGTTTACGACACGCTCACAGCCACACAACACCATCATGTTTAAGACACGTTCACAGCCACACAACACCATCATGTTTACAACATGCTCACAACCACACAACACCATCATGTTTACAACACGCGCACAGTCACACATCATGTTTACAACACACTCACAACCACGCAACACCATCATGTTTACAACACGTGCACAGCCACACAACACCATGTTTACAACACGCCCACAGCCATACAACACCATCATGTTTACAACACGCCCACAACCACACCATCATGTTTACGACACGCTCACAGCCACACAACACCATTATGTTTATGACACGCCCACAGCCACACAGCACCATGTTTACAACACGCTCACAACCACACAACACCATCATGTTTACAACGTCCTCAAATCCATACAACACCATCACAACCACACAACACCATCATGTTTACAACATTTTTGCAACAACACAACACCCTGTTTACAACATGCTCACAACCACACAACACAACCATGATGTGGGTGTGTCTGTGTGTGTGTGTGTATGGTTGTGTATAGATGTGTGTATGGTTATGTATAGGTGTGTGTGTGTGTGTGTGTGTGTGTGTGTGTAACCTGGAAGTCAAAGATGGGTTTTCCAAATTGGACCCTTTGCTTGGTGTAGGGAACAGTGTGATCAAAACACCCCTGAGCTAAACCCAGCATCTGTAAACATACAGGAACAGGAACAATTATGTTTTCTCACTGAGAGAGAGAGAGAGAGAGAGAGATGGAGAAAGCAAGAGAGAAAGCAAGAGTGAGACCGAGAAAGAGAAAGCAAGACAGCGAGAGAGAGAGAGAGAGAGAGAGAGAGAGAGAGAGGGAGAGAGTGTGCGAATGAGTGAGAGAGAGAAAAACAGAGAGAGAGAGAGAGAGAGACAGACAGAGAGAGAGAAAGCGAAAGCGAGACAGAGAGCGAGAGAGACAGAGAAAGCAAGACCGAGAGAGAGAAAAAGAAAGCAAGACAGTGATAGAGAGAGCGAGAGAGAGAGGGAGCAAAACAAAGAAAGAGAGTGCACGAGTGAGTGAGAGAGAGAGAAAGAGCAAAACAGAGAAAGAGAGAGAAAGAAAGCAAGAGTAAGACACAGAGAGAAAGCAAGACAGAGAGAGAGAGCGAGAGAGAATGCAAGACAGAGAGAGAGAGAGAGCATGCGCGCGAGAGAGAAAAAGTGAAAGTGAGAGAGAGAAAAGAAGAGAGAGAGAGAAAGCGAGAGTGAGACAGAAAGAGAGAGAGAGAGAGAGAGAGAGAGAGAGAGAGTGCAAGACAGAGAGAGAGCGTGCATGAGAGAGAGAGAAAGCGAGAGTGAGACAGATAGAGAAAGCAAGAGTGAGAGAGAGAGAGAGAGAGAAAGCAAGAGTGAGACAGAGAGAAAGCGAGACAGAGAGAGAAAGCAAGAATGAGAGTGAGACAGCGAGAGAAAGAAAAATTTTGAAATTTAAAAATTACTTTATTTTAACACACAAAAAAACCAAACACTAGTTATGAAAGCATAAACAGAAAGGGCGCATTAAATGAATTAATGTCGAAAATAAACCCATTACATACAAAAATAAATAAATGGAAAAATAAAAAAAGTAAATAAATAAACAACAAAAAACACCCCAACAGATTTAAACCCCTTGATCTCAACAGAAAAAGAGTATATTGGTAGTAGGATGCTGAGGTTGGAACTACCAGGCAGAAGGCCCAGAGGAAGACCAAAGAGAAGATTTATGGATGTGGTGAAGGCGGACATGAAGGTCGTTGGAGTAAGAGTAGAAGATGCAGAGGATTGGGAGAGATGGAGGCAGATCATTTGCTGTGGCGACCCCTGACGGGAACAGCCGAAAGGAAAAGAAGATCTCAACAGAAAAAGTATTTCCATAATCAGAGTCAGTTCCTTTAACCCAACATTGTTGAAAACAGCAGCTTCTCCTCCTTCACAGAACACAAACCACCATTTACACACCACACTTTCTCAAAGAACTCCAAATCTTTCATCAAACTATCATCGTTGAAATCAATCATCAACCTGCTCTTTATCATTTTGATTAAAATTGTTTTCATATCACAGTCCAGTGAACCCTCTATTTTTCTCCTCCTGCTCAGGTAGACGGCCATTTTTGATTGGCCTTGGAGGAAGTTCAGAAGTTGACACTTGGCCTTCTTTTTTTGTTGGTATCTAAAACCCAGAATAAAAATGTGTTTCATAAAAACCACGCCAAAAGTACAGAACAGCCTCGACAACCACATAAACAGGGACTGCAGCCTGCTGCAGCCCAGGAAACAATGGAACACCGTCTCTCTGAGGGAACAGAACCGACACCTTTCATCAACACTCGGATTTAAAATGTTCACAAAACTATTAACTGCGACAGCACCATGCAAAATCCTCCACTGTAAGTCTCCACCCCTTTTTGTCAATAGTGGTTTGTACAGCGCTCTCCATGAGGGGTCCACTTCTGGTTTCAAATCCAGGTGGACCCTCCATGGTGTGTCAGTCCGATCCCTTAGTTTCTTTTTATTTAGTACTTGTTTATTTAGTACATCAGTCTGTAGATTATTTGACCTGAGGTGTTACACAACTTTATAGGCCTTATAGGCCCTGGCACACCATGTTCTAAAAACCAACCAGAGCAGTCCTTAAAATCCGGGGCGAGGCTGTCGACGGGAAAGGGGTCCGTGTCTCCAGGGGTTAAAACGCTGTCGGTTCCGGAGACGATGCTGGAGACGATGCAGACGATGTTCGTCTGGGGAGAGCTGGTCCTTCCAGAGACTCCGTATGCTTTCCAGTCGTCTCACCGAAGAAACCCCGACAGCGACAGAGAGAGCAGCGGCGTCCTCTAGCTGCGGACCACACAAGTCAAGCACGTGACCCAGTGTGGTGACATGTGCCGCCGCAAACTTCTCTGCGATGGATGGCCCTGCAGACTATCGCACGTTAAAACAAGTTCCACAGACCACAGGTTCCTTTAAAGTCCAGAAGCGTGAGCCGTGTGCCTGTGTTCTGTTCTTTTTAAAAAGTTCCTAGATTTTAAAAAGGCTTTGATAAAACTCTGGAAATACTTTTAGGTCATGTTTGCTAAAATCCATTAAAAAGAGAGAGTTCCGCAGTCCCGGCTCCCGGCACCAGGCCAGAACTGCTCGCGCTGCAGACCCCCACACCAAGTCTCTCGGTCTGGTCAGCAGTCTCTGGATGAATTGGAGCCTGAAAGTTGCTCCTCTGCTGGCCAGATGTATAAGACCATGCCCCCCTTCCTCTTTGGGGAGGAAGGGGACACCCGAAATCGAGCAGTTCTTGAAAACATTAAAATGATGTTTAAAAACAATAAAACCTGTCGAGCCTGGCCATGGACAGTTGTCCATCCCTTGAGTGGAGCTAGGTGTACTGTCGGCTGTTGCCATAAAAATTTCTCCAGACGTCTAAAAGTTTGTGTGTCTCGGCAAGTTTTCTAACGTCCTTTGCGAGGCAGTGTGTGGCTCGGGGTGGTTCCGATCTAGAAGATGATTTTGGGTAAAGTTAAAATCCCCCCGATAAACAGGCATTCATCCTGACCGCACCTCTGGATCACATCATCCAGGGCGCTTAAAAACAGGAGTCTCTCTGCGCCTGCGGTTGGAGCGTAAACGTTTAAAAACAAAACATTGATTTTTTCCAGCTCTGCTGTAACTTTTAAAATATGTCCCGCCATCACATCTTCAGTGTGTCCAGAAACCGGGTTAAACTCTCGGGAGAATAAAATCCCAACTCCACCGCTATTAGCACTTTTGTGACTAAAAAACACTTGTCTGTTCCATTCCCTCCTCCACTCACCTTCGTTGTCGGCGGTGCTGTGTGTCTCCTGAATAAAAACAACATTTAGTTTCTTTACATCAATCAAACTACAAATCGCGGCTCTTTTAAAGTCCTGTCTCGCTGCGTTTATATTGAGCGTGGCGATTTTAAAAGTCTCCATGTAGAAAATAAAAGAGGGGAGAGACTGAAACGTGAGAGGTAAAAACAGGTTGAGTAAAAAACAGATGAAAAAAAGAACATTAGTCCTCCTCAGCGAGTTGCTTTTTACACTTCGAAACCAGTTTCCTCAATCTATAAATATCCTGTTCAGTGAAACCGGGCTGTGCGGGCTCACCTCGCTTTCTTAAATGGAGATGGACCGAGTCGATAAATAGTCTGAGGTCTGGAAAAAAAGTTTTCGGCTTTAATTCTAGCCCCTTTACTGTCATGTCGGAATTTTTGTTTTTTTTCCACTGTATATGCCGCGTCTGTGTCCATTTTTTTCTGTGTTCTCTTCCTCGCTCTCAGACAAGCCCTGGGACAGACAGGTTTCCCCTTTTGAGGCTTTTTTTATTTTGTTCAAAATGCTGTTTTCTGTGTTTGTGAACTTTCTTTTAACGACCATTTTTAACTCGTCAACTATTAATTCTTCATCCTCTTCACGGAATTCCTCCAGAACGGACTCTGCCACCCGAGCTGCGATCTGTCCCACGCTTTCCTTCTGTGTCCCCAACTCCATCTGATCATCACCATGTGAGTCTTCTACACACCCATTACCCTCCACCTGTGGGTTATTTACCTGTGCGACCACCGTGGTGTCTGTCCTGGCCTGCACACCGTCCGTCTGTGTCTCCGGGCTGTGAGAAACCATTTTCCGAGTCTCCAAAACAGTTGTTGTTGATGTCTCATGCACATTAGAAGGGCTTCCTAACAGTTTGGTTTTCAGTTTCTCCAGCGCTGTCGCGGGCTCGGGTGCGGCCGTCGCCGCGTGCGCCGCTGTGGGCCCAGGTGCGGCTGCTGCGGCCAGTCCTGGTGGCAGCTGACCGCTTTGCTTCATCCCCCTCTGGACACGAGCGGATAAGATGTCCTTCTATGCAGCACCTGAAACACTTCATGTTCCCCGACGTGGTGTGAATGATGTTGTCAGAATTGTCAACTTTGAATTTCAAAGCCAAGTTCAGCTCCTCGGGGCTTTTAAGAATCATCATTGTCTGCCGTCTGAAGGAAACAACATGTTTCAGGTGCGGGGACTTACAATTTAAGGAGATCATTCGAATCGGTGACAAAATCTGGACGTATCGGGACAACTCCTGCTCTAGAACCTCATTACGTACAAACGGCACTATTTCGGCACGTTCGAAATAGTAACGCGTTTGGCGGGATTAACCAGCGAGAGAAACTTCCCTGAAGCACAACCCCGCTCTCTACAACTCGGTTTACTTTCTCCACACTGTCAAAAAACATCACCACTGCGCTGTTCATCCTGGACGCGGATCTCACGCTTTCAAACCCGACTAGTTCCCCGACAGCCAGAACACAGTCCTCCACCGCGCAACTGACTGTCGGGACCATTTTAATGGCGTGCCGGCGAGTCAGCTTCTCCGGCCCGGAGCCAGCCGACATTTTCCCAGTGTGCTGAGCACAAGTGCTCACCTCCACCTGTGTCGCCACCACACCCACCACAGAAAAACTAAAGACAAAAAATAAACAAAACTGAGAAAGAAAAGAGAAAATAGAATAATGTGCTCTGAAAAGAGATAAAGGCGCTCTCTGCAAACAAGCACTCACCTAGCACACTCACACACACTCCCAACATGCACTGAGAGAGAGAGAGAGAGAGAGAGTGAGAGAGAAAGCAAGACAGAGAGAGAAAGCGAGACAGCGAGCGAAAGAGAGAGAGAGAGAGAGAGTGCGTGAGTGAGTGAGTGAGTGAGTGAGTGAGAGCAAAACCGAGAGAGAGAGAGAAAGCAAGACAGACAAAGAGAGAAAGAGAGAGAGAGCGAGACTGAAACAGAGAGAGAGAGTGAGTGAGAGAGAGAGAGAGCGCCCGTGCGCGAGAGAGAGAAGAAACCTGGACGAGTTGCTGTACCTGAGCCGCGATGCCGATTCTGCCTTCGTTCAGCATCCCGATGGCGTATTTATACCCCTGACCTACTTCACCCAGGACGTTCTTCTCACACACCTGCACCACATTAACACACCCGACATAACCACTTTCAAATCAGGGACACTGGCAGAGTGTGTGTGTGTGTGTGTGTGTGTGTGTGTGTGTGTGTGTGTGTGTGTGTGTGTACCGTGACATTATCGAAGGTGAGCGTGCAGGTAGATGAAGCTCGCAGCCCCAGTTTATTCTCCTTCTTACCGATGTGAAGCCCCTCAGTGTCTCGATCCACAATGAAGCATGTGATCCCTCTGTAACCCTGTCTCACACACACACACACACAAACACACACACACAAACACACACACACACCACACACACACACCACACACACACAGAGCTGTCTCTGAAGCTTTCAGTCACACTTGATTATCCATTTGTAATTCATGTATGTGTGAGAGAAAAACAGAGTGACAGCAGTGGGTGTCCTGGTGGTAAAGGTGGATCGCTGATCCTAAGGTTGGGGGTTCGAGTCTCACTCTCCACAAGGTTGTCACTGTCCCCCCCAGAGCAGCTAACTGGGTTCTCAAAGGCCAGCCATGTCTCTCACTGTCTGTGGTGTGAAAGTCCTTTGGGTTTTTTACACCTGAGCCTCGTGGCTCATCGGACCGGTGCTTATTTCCGTAGCGTGAAGCC
>CM045730.1:71872846-71902846 GCA_024760905.1 Plotosus lineatus
GCTCTCACACTGAATCACTCACTCTCTCTCGCTCTCACACTGACTCTCTCTCTCTCTCTCACTGACTCACTCACTCGCTCTCTCACACTGACTCACTCACTCTCTCTCTCTCACACTGACTCACTCACTCTCTCTCTCTCACACTGACTCACTCACTCTCTCTCTCACACTGACTCACTCACTCTCTCTCTCTGTCTCTCTCACTGACTCACTCACTCTCACACTGACTCACTCACTCTCTCTCTCTCACACTGACTCACTCACTCTCTCTCTCTCGCTCGCTCTCACACTGACTCACTCTCTCTCTCTCTCTCACTGACTCACTCACTCACTCTCTCTCGCTCTCTCACAGACTCTCTCTCTCTCTCTCTCTCTCCCACACTGACTCTCTCTCTCGCTCTCACACTGACTCTCTCTCTCTCTCTCACTGACTCACTCACTCGCTCTCTCTCTCACACTGACTCACTCACTCTCTCTCTCACACTGACTCACTCACTCTCTCTCTCACACTGACTCACTCACTCTCTCTCTCACACTGACTCACTCACTCTCTCTCACACTGACTCACTCACTCTCTCTCTCTCACTGACTCACTCACTCTCTCTCTCACTGACTCACTCACTCTCTCTCTCACTGACTCACTCACTCTCTCTCTCACTGACTCACTCACTCTCTCTCTCACTGACTCACTCACTCTCTCTCTCTCACACACTGACTCACTCTCTCTCTCACACTGACTCTCTCACACACTGACTCTCTCTCTCTCTCACACACACACTGACTCACTCTCTCTCACTGACTCTCTCTCTCTCTCTCTCTCTCTCACACTGACTCACTCACTCTCTCTCTCGCTCTCACACTGACTCACTCACTCTCTCTAGCTCTCATGTTGACTCACTCACTCTCTCTCACACTGACTCACTCATTCTCTCTCACTCTCACACTGACTCACTCACTCTCTCTCTCTCTCACACTGACTCACTCACTCTCGCTCTCACACTGACTCACTCACTCTTGCTCTCACACTGACTCACTCACTCTCGCTCTCACACTGACTCACTCACTCTCGCTCTCACACTGACTCACTCACTCTCGCTCTCACACTGACTCACTCTCTCGAGCTCTCACGTTGACTCACTCACTCTCTCTCTCTCACACTGACTCACTCATTCTCTCTCACTCTCTCTCTCTCTCTCTCTCTCTCTCTCTCACTGACTCACTCACTGTCTCTCTCTCACTGACTCAGTCACCCTCTCTCTCACTCTCTCACTGACTCAGTCACCCTCTCTCTCTCTCACTGACTCACTCACTCTCTCACTGACTCACTCACTCTCTCTCTCTCACACACACTGACTCTCTCTCTCTCTCTCTCTCTCTCTCTCTCACACTGACTCACTCACTCTCTCTCTCACACTGACTCTCTCTCTCTCTCACTGACTCACTCACTCTCTCTCTCTCTCTCTCTCACACACACACACACTCACTCACTCTCTCTCTCACACTGACTCACTCACTCTCTCTCTCACTGACTCACTCACTCTCTCTCTCACTGACTCACTCACTCTCTCTCTCTCTCTCTCACACACACACACACACACACTGACTCTCTCTCTCACACTGACTCACTCACTCTCTCTCTCACTGACTCACTCACTCTCTCTCTCTCTCACACACTGACTCACTCTCTCTCTCACACTGACTCTCTCACACACTGACTCTCTCTCTCTCTCACACACACACTGACTCTCTCTCTCTCTCACTGACTCTCTCTCTCTCTCTCTCTCACACTGACTCACTCACTCTCTCTCTCTCTCTCGCTCTCACACTGACTGACTCACTCACTCTTGCTCTCACACTGACTCACTCACTCTCTCTAGCTCTCACGTTGACTCACTCACTCTCTCTCACACTGACTCACTCATTCTCTCTCACTCTCACACTGACTCACTCTCTCTCTCACACTGACTGACTCACTCACTCTCTCTCTCTCTCTCACACTGACTCACTCACTCTCTCTCGCTCTCACACTGACTCACTCACTCTCTCTCACTCTCACACTGACTCACTCACTCTCTCTCACTCTCACACTGACTCACTCACTCTCGCTCTCACACTGACTCACTCACTCTCGCTCTCACACTGACTCACTCACTCTCGCTCTCACACTGACTCACTCACTCTCGCTCTCACACTGACTCACTCACTCTCGCTCTCACACTGACTCACTCTCTCTAGCTCTCACGTTGACTCACTCACTCTCTCTCTCTCACACTGACTCACTCATTCTCTCTCACTCTCTCTCTGTCTCGCTCTCACACTGACTCTCTCTCTCTCTCTCTCTCTCACTGACTCACTCACTGACTCAGTCACCCTCTCTCTCACTCTCTCACTGACTCAGTCACCCTCTCTCTCTCTCACTGACTCACTCACTCTCTCACTGACTCACTCACTCTCTCACTGACTCACTCTCTCTCTCTCTCTCTCACACACACTGACTCTGTCTCTCACACTCACTCACTCTCTCTCTCTCACACTAACTCTCTCACACTGACTCTCACTCACACTGACTCTCTCTCACACTGACTCTCTCTCTCACTCTCACATTGACTCACTCTCTCTCTCTCTCACACACACACTGACTCACTCACTCTCTCTCTCTCACTGACTCATTCTCTCTCTCTCTCTCTCTCTCTCTCTCTCTCTCACTGAATGACTCTCTCTCTCTCTCTCTCTCACTGACTCACTCACTCTCTCTCTCTCACTGACTCACTCACTCTCTCTCTCTCACTGACTCACTCACTCTCTCTCTCTCACTGACTCACTCACTCTCTCTCTCTCTCACACTGACTCACTCACTCTCGCTCTCACACTGACTCACTCACTCTTGCTCTCACACTGACTCACTCACTCTCGCTCTCACACTGACTCACTCACTCTCGCTCTCACACTGACTCACTCACTCTCGCTCTCACACTGACTCACTCTCTCGAGCTCTCACGTTGACTCACTCACTCTCTCTCTCTCACACTGACTCACTCATTCTCTCTCACTCTCTCTCTCTCTCTCTCTCTCACTGCCTCACTCACTGTCTCTCTCTCACTGACTCAGTCACCCTCTCTCTCACTCTCTCACTGACTCAGTCACCCTCTCTCTCTCTCACTGACTCACTCACTCTCTCACTGACTCACTCACTCTCTCTCTCTCTCACACACACTGACTCACTCTCTCTCTCTCTCTCTCTCTCTCACACTGACTCACTCACTCTCTCTCTCACACTGACTCTCTCTCTCTCTCTCACTGACTCACTCACTCTCTCTCTCTCACACTGACTCACTCACTCTCTCTCTCACACTGACTCACTCACTCTCTCTCTCACTGACTCACTCACTCTCTCTCACTGACTCACTCACTCTCTCTCTCTCTCACACACACACACACACACACTGACTCTCTCTCACACTGACTCACTCACTCTCTCTCTCACTGACTCACTCACTCTCTCTCTCTCTCACACACTGACTCACTCTCTCTCTCACACTGACTCTCTCACACACTGACTCTCTCTCTCTCTCACACACACTGACTCTCTCTCTCTCACTGACTCTCTCTCTCTCTCTCACACTGACTCACTCACTCTCTCTCTCTCTCGCTCTCCTCACACTGACTGACTCACTCACTCTTGCTCACCCACTGACTCACTCACTCTCTCTAGCTCTCACGTTGACTCACTCACTCTCTCTCACACTGACTCACTCATTCTCTCTCACTCTCACACTGACTCACTCACTCTCTCTCTCTCTCTCACACTGACTGACTCACTCACTCTCTCTCTCTCTCTCACACTGACTCACTCACTCTCTCTCGCTCTCACACTGACTCACTCACTCTCTCTCACTCTCACACTGACTCACTCACTCTCTCTCACTCTCACACTGACTCACTCACTCTCGCTCTCACACTGACTCACTCACTCTCGCTCTCACACTGACTCACTCACTCTCGCTCTCACACTGACTCACTCACTCTCGCTCACACTGACTCACTCACTCTCGCTCTCACACTGACTCACTCTCTCTAGCTCTCACGTTGACTCACTCACTCTCTCTCTCTCACACTGACTCACTCATTCTCTCTCACTCTCTCTCTGTCTCGCTCTCACACTGACTCTCTCTCTCTCTCTCTCACTGACTCACTCACTGACTCAGTCACCCTCTCTCTCACTCTCTCACTGACTCAGTCACCCTCTCTCTCTCTCACTGACTCACTCACTCTCTCACTGACTCACTCACTCTCTCACTGACTCACTCTCTCTCTCTCTCTCACACACACTGACTCTCTCTCTCACACACTGACTCACTCTCTCTCTCTCTCACACTAACTCTCTCACACTGACTCTCACTCACACTGACTCTCTCTCACACTGACTCTCTCTCTCACTCTCACATTGACTCACTCTCTCACTCTCACACTGACTCACTCTCTCTCTCTCTCACACACACACTGACTCACTCACTCTCTCTCTCTCACTGACTCATTCTCTCTCTCTCTCTCTCTCTCTCACTGAATGACTCTCTCTCTCTCTCTCTCTCACTGACTCACTCACTCTCTCTCTCTCTCACTGACTCACTCACTCTCTCTCTCTCACTGACTCACTCACTCTCTCTCTCTCACTGACTCACTCACTCTCTCTCTCTCTCTCTCACACACACACACACACACACACACGCGCACACTGACTCTCTCTCTTGCTCTCACACTGACTCACTTTCTCTCTCTCTTGCTCTCACACTGCCTCGCTCACTGCCTCACTCACTGCCTCGCTCACTGCCTTACTCACTCGCTCACTGCCTCACTCACTCGCTCACTGCCTCACTCACTCTCACACTGCCTCACTCACTCTCACACTGCCTCACTCACTCTCACACTGCCTCACTCACTCTCACACTGCCTCACTCACTGCCTCACTCACACTGACTCTCTCTCACACTGACTCTCTCTCTCTCTGTGACTCACTCACTCTCTCTATCTCTCTCACACACACACTGACTCTCTCGCTCTCTCTCTCTCACTGACTGACTCACTCACTCTCTCTCTCTCTCTCACTGACTCATTCTCTCTCTCTCTCTCTCTCTCACTGACTCACTCACTCTCTCTCTCTCTCACTGACTCACTCACTCTCTCTCTCTCTCTCTCACACACACACACTGACTCTCTCTCTTGCTCTCACACTGACTCACGTTCTCTCTCTCTTGCTCTCACACTGACTCACTCACTCTCTCACTCGCTCACTGCCTCACTCACTCGCTCAGTGACTCACTCACTCGCTCAGTGACTCACTCACTCTCTCAGTGACTCACTCACTCTCTCAGTGACTCACTCACTCTCACTGACTCACTCTCTCTCTCTCTCACTGACTCACTCTCTCTCTCTCTCACTGACTCACTCTCTCTCTCTCTCACTGACTCACTCTCTCTCTCTCTCTCTCACTGACTCACTCTCTCTCTCTCTCTCACTGACTCACTCTCTCTCTCTCTCACTGACTCACTCTCTCTCTCTCTCACTGACTCACTCTCTCTCTCTCACTGACTCACTCTCTCTCTCTCACTGACTCACTCTCTCTCTCTCACTGACTCACTCTCTCTCTCTCACTGACTCACTCTCTCTCTCTCTCACTGACTCACTCACCCTCTCTCTCACTGACTCACTCACCCTCTCTCTCACCGACTCACTCACACTCACTCTCTCTCTCTCTCACACACACACTCTCTCACTGACTCACTCACACTCTCTCTCTCGCTCTCTCTCTCTCTGTGCATGTTGGGAGTGTGTGTGAGTGTGCTGGGAGCTTGCTTGTGTGCAGAGAGTGCTATTTTCTCTTTTATTTTCTTTCTCAGTTTTGTTTATTTTTTGTCTTTAGTTTTTCTGTGGTGGGTGTGGTGGCGACACAGGTGGAGGTGAGCACTTGTGCTCAACACACCGGGAAAATGTCGGCTGGCTCCGGGCCGGAGAAGCTGACTCGCCGGCACGCCATTAAAATGGTCCCGACAGTCGGTTGCGCGGTGGAGGACTGTGTTCTGGCTGTCGGGGAACTAGTCGGGTTCAAAAGCGTGAGATTCGCGTCCAGGATGAACAGCGTAGTGGTGATGTTTTTGGACAGCATGGAGAAAGTAAACCGAGTTGTAGAGAGCGGGGTTGTGCTTCAGGGAAGTTTCTCTCGCTGGTTAATCCCGCCAAACGTGTTACTATTTCGGATGTTCCGCCGTTTGTACGTCATGACGCTCTGGAGAGGGAGTTGTCCCAATACAGCGAGATTTTGTCACCGATTCAAATGATATCTCTAGATTGTAAGGCCCCACACATGAAGCATGTGTGCATTTCCTTCAGACAGCATACGATGAGGATTCCTAAAAGCCCCAGGGAGCTAAACTTGGCTTTGAAATTTAAAGTTGACAACTTTGACTACATCATTCACGCCACATCGGGGAACATGAAATGTTTCAGGTGCGGCATCAAAGGACATCTCATCCGCTCGTGCCCGGAGGTTGATGAAACAAAGCGGCCGGCTGCCGCCTCCCATACTCCGACGGATGCCTTCTAAATTGCCCGAGACAACAACAACCGTCTCGGTGACCAGGCAAATGATTTTTCACAGCCCGGAGACACAGACAGACGGTGTGCAGGGCGGCACAGGCACCATGGTGATGGCACAGGTGAATAACTCAGATACACAGGTGGAGGGTAATGGGTGTGTAGAACATCCACATGGTGTTGATCAGATGGAGTTGGGAACACAGAGGGAAAGTGTGGGGCAGATCGCAGCTCGGGTGGCAGAGTCTGTTCTGGAGGAATTAGGTGAGGAGGATGAAGAATTAATAGTTGACGAGTTAAAAACAATAGCTAAAAGAAAGATCACAAGCTCAGAGAACAGCAGCTCAAATAAAATAAAAAAAGCTTCAAAGGGGGGAAACTTGTCTGTCCCAGGGCTTGTCTGAGCGTGAGGACGAGAACACAGAAAAAATGGACACAGACACGGCATACACCGTGGAAAAAATACAAAAGTTCCTACGTGACAGTAAAGGGGTTAAAATTAAAACTGAAAACTTTTTCCGGACCTCAGACTATTTATCGACTCTGTCCGTCTGCATTTAAGAAAGCGAGGTGAGCCCGGACAGCCCGGTTTCACCCAACAGGTGATTTATGGACTGAGGAAACTGGTTTCAAAGTTTAAAAAACAACTCGCTGAGGAGGACGAATGTTCTTTCTTTCATCTGCTTTTTTACTCAACCTGCTTTTACCCCTCACGGTTCAGTCTCCCCCATCTTTTATTTTCAACCTGGAGACTTTTAAAATCGCCACGCTCAATATAAACGCAGCGAGACAGGACTTAAAAAGAGCCTCGATTTGTAGTTTGATTGATGTAAAGAAACTAAATGTTGTTTTTATTCAGGAGACACACAGCACCGCCGACAATGAAGGTGACCGGAGAAGGGAATGGAACGGACAGGTGTTTTTTAGTCACAAAAGTGCCGATGGGCGGGGGGGGTGCACTCCGATCTTATAGCTGTAGTAGAATTGACCGGTCGTAGATGAGCATAGTACAAAACATGAACAAAACAAACAACGAATAAAACAACTTAAAACGAACAAAGAAACAATTTGACTCTGAGAACTCCACTACGTCGCCCTCTAGGCAGCATCATCTCGGAGACGTCACTCCAAGTTCAATGTAAAAGGACATGAAGCGTAATAAAGTTTATCCTTTTGGTATCATTTGTTAAACATGCTACAGGACATAAAATCTCACACACAAACATTAACTTAAGTACTGTACTGGAATAATAATTGAAAAAGACTTTAAAACGAGTGCTCTACAACAGTATATGCTGTATAGATACATCGTATTTTACTTCCGGCTGCTCATTCACGAATGTGACGTGATACATGGGGATTTACTTCCGGGTACAGAACTCGCGGATTATCTCGATTCGCGGGAGGGCTCTGAACCGAACCCCCGCAAATGTCAAGGGCCTACTGTACGCAGCAGGTTTCTATGATGAATTATGTCAGTGTGAATATTCTGAGAAACCGGATTTGTTGGATTCTTTCCTCACTGGTCTTCCAAAGGTGTCAGCAGATGCTAACAGGCATCTGGGGGCTGATATTTACCCGCAGAAATTGTTGGTGGTACTGCAGAACCTCAAACCGGGGAAAGTTCTGGGTATAGATGGCCTGCCGGACGATTTCTATAAAGCCTTCTGGGCGGTGGTTGGTGAGGACCTGCTGGCCGTTCTCAGGGACGTTTTAGTGAAATCTCATCAGCCAAGGTAAACTGGGGAAAAAGCGAAGCTCTGTGGGTGGGGGACGAGCCACGAGGTCTCGTCCTGCCGGGCGGTATCACCTGGAAAAAACGTGGGATCAAGTACCTGGGAAAATACCTTGGCGATGGAAATAATGTAAATAAAAATTGAGAAAACATTTTAGAGAAAGTGGGAGGAGTTTCAAAAAGTGGAAATGGATTTTACCGAAAATGTCTTTTAAAGGTCGTCTTTTAATTATTAATAATCTGGTTGCTTCAATGCTGTGGCACCGTCTCTCCTGCGTGGACCCCCCCCCCTAGGACCCTCCTCGTGAAAGCCCAGGCTGAGATCGTCAGTTGTTTCTGGGACAAGCTGCATTGGGTCCCGCAGAGTGTCCTCTTCCTCCCCAAAGAGTTGTCATACATCTGGCCAGCAGAGGAGCAACGTTCAGGCTCCAATTCATCCAGAGACTGCTGACCGGACCGAGAGACTTGGTGTGGGGGCCTGCAGCGCGAGCAGTTCTGGCCCGGTGCTGGGAGCCGGGACTGCAGGACTCTCTTTTTATAATGGACTTAAGCAAACACGACCTAAAAGTATTTCCAGAGTTTTATCAAAGCCTTTTTAAAATCTGGGGACTTTTTAAAAAGAACAGAACACAGGCACATGGCTTACGCTTCTGGAGTTTAAAGGAACCTGTTGTCTGTGGGACTCGTTTTAACGTGTGATGGTCTGTGGGGCCGTCCGTCGCAGAGAAGTTTGTGGCGGCACATGTCACCACACTGGGTCACGTGTTTGACCTGTGTGGGCCGCGGCTAAAGGACGCCGCCGCTCTCTGTGTCGCTGTCGGGGTTTCTTCGGTGAGACGACTAGAAAGCATGCTGAGGCTCTGGAAGGACCGGCTCTCCCTGGACAAACACTTTGGCATCGTCTCCCGAACTGATAGCGTTTTATCCCCCGGAGACATGGACCCCTTTCCCGACCCCCCACCCCGGATTTTAAGGACTGCTCTGGTTGGTTTTTAGAAGATGGTGTGTCAGGGCCTATAAAATTGTGTAACACCTCAGGTCAAATAACGTACAGACTGATGGTAAAAGTACTAAATAAAAAGAAACTAAGGGGTCGGACCGACACACCATGGAGGGTCCACCAGGATTTGAAACCAGAAGTGGACCCCCTCATGGAGATCGCTGTACAAACCACCATTAACAAAAAGGGGTGGCGCCTTACAGTGGAGGATTTTACATGGCGCTGTTGCAGTTAAAGGTTTTGTGTGTATTTTAAATCCGGGTGCTGATGAAAGGTGTCGGTTCTGTTCCCTCAGAGAGACGGTGTTTAATTGTTTCCTGGACTGCAGCAGCCTGCAGATTCTGTTTATGTGGTTGTCGAGGCTGTTCTGTGCTTTTGGCGTGGTTTTTACTAAACACATTTATTTTCGGTTTTAGATACCAACAAAAAAAGAAGGCCAAGTGCCACATGCTGAACTTTCTCTTGGGACAATCAAAAATGGCCGTCTATCTGAGCAGGAGGAGAAAAGTGGAGGGTTCGTTGGACTGCTATATTAAAACGATTGTAATCAGAATGATACAGAGCAGGTGGATGGTTGATTTTAATGATGATAGTTTATTATAATGATATGATAATGATATGATAATGATGATAGTTTGATGAAAGACTCGGCTCCTGAGAGAAAGTGTGGTGTGTAAATGATGGTTGATGTTCTGTGAAGGAGGAGAAGCTGCTGTTTTCAACAATATTGGGTTAAAAGAACTGACTCTGATTATAAAAATACTTTTTCTGTTGAGATCGAGGGGGATAAATCTGTCGGGGTTTTCTTGTTTAGTTATTATTTTTTTTTTTACTTTTTAATTATTTCTATCTATTTATTTATTTTTGTGTGTGTAGTGGGTTTATTTTCTACATTAATTCATTTAATGTACTCTTTCTGTTCATGCTTTAATAACTTGTGTTTGCTTTTTGTGTAAAATAAAGTACCTTTTAAAATTTCAATTTCTCTCACTTTCTCACGCGCTCTCTCTCTCACACACACAGACACACTCACACTCTATCTCCTTCTCTCTCACTCACTCTCACCTACAGCAGTCAATCACAATACAGAGAGTAACAAAGTTTTAACAATCGCCATCTCTCACCCTCTCTATCTCGCTCAGACTCGCGCGCTTTCACTCACTCACTCTCCAAATATATTGTTTGCTAATCGTACAGCACCATTTTGCACACTAGAGATAATCCTGGTAAAATGTACGTTTAACACGTGGGATATCCTCAGGCCAAAGCATATGCCATACGCTTAACTTTACGGAAGCCTTCGAAAGGGCCACTTTCCTGCGGGCGTGCTCCTGTTGATACGGATTTAAACGTTTTTTTTCCTTCATGGATGCAGTGCGATTTTACTTCGACAAACTTTATAGCGGGATTGCATACCCTCTTCGCCGATCATTTGGGAGCGTTTTTGATTGCACGTGTCCTTCTTTTATATAACTGAATGTAGTGATGCTGTTGGAACATATCATTGCCTTTTTCAAGTTCTTATAATTAGGAAAATTTATCCTCAACATGGAATACATAATCTTCTTTCACCACTTTGACCACGTAACCAATGTCTGCTAAACATAAAGCATAATGATTAATCTCATTTCCAGTAGGTGGCGTGTCAATGCATATGCGCAATACGATTGCCGTACGAATAGCAAACAATAAATCCCGTATAGGTAGCCACGGCCTTATGTTTAATATGAGATTTCCTTTCGCCTTTTTCCCTTCCTCAGGGGTTGCCACAGCGAATGATTCGCACGTTTGATTTGGTTCATAGGTTTTTACGTCGAATGCCCTTTATGACACAACCCTTTAACAAGGGACAGAAACACACTGACGGCTATAATTAGGTGAAATATAAGTGTTTGTGTCAGTTTATATGAGTTTGGGAGGGGGTTGTAACGGATTAATTGGTTTTCTATTATTTCCAATGGGAATTTTTATTTTATCTAACGAACATTTTGACTTACAAGCTCACCCTCGGAACGGATTAATTTCATAAATCAAGGTACCACGGGTTTAGTGCTACATTAATATATGAAGTTAAAGCTCTTGTGTGGTGTATGACATCATTTTGCAACAGTCGCTTCATCTCCTAATCAAATTTAACAATGAATTCGTTTACATACAGTTATTAAGTGGAATCAGAATTAAATGCAAATAAAAGACAGTATTGTTAATTTGATCAGAAAATACAGGTTAAACTCAGATTCGATTAATCATTAGCACGAGGAGTCAGAGGCATGGATTCATTTCTTTGTTGTCAGATTAAGGAAATTAAACATTCTTTGTATAAATAGAGAAAATTAACGTTCAGTCGTCATGTGATATATATTCGCTTTTGTAGTCTAAATAAAGTAAGTTCAAATTCACTTGTTTACCCTTCCGACGAATCTCCGTAAGGGCGCCGCCATTTTGCTAAACTTGTTTACATACGGGCTCTTTATCTGTCCGGCGATTAAAATATCCGTGAGAAACAGCGACATGTATGCATCATACATATTTTTAAACATACTTCTTGAAACGGTATATTTTAAGAACAAACTTTGCCAAATATATCATACATATTTGATGAGTCGAATATGAATTACTTTAAAGCAGTTTTATTTTTTATTTTTTTGCGTAGGAACATTTTTCACGGCGGGTTTACCTCGCAACAAAATATTTTCCCTCCACCCGTAGTCGTGTAAAATCCGCCTTCCTTATTATGATTGGCCGTTATTTTGTATCACGTGAACGATCCTTACCCAATCTGCTTGAAGGCTAAAATTTCTAACCAATCCTCATTCAATAGGCGTAGTTTGTTGGAAAACAGTTGGTGAAAGAACGGCTTTGAAGGCTGTTAAAAGAGGTTAGCTATACAATTAGCTTCGGTTTTTGTGGATATCGTTTGTATTTCAAGATGAATTTGAGTATGTTTATGAGAAATAAAAGGGAATTTAATGTTGTGCCGTTTCTACGTGGTATATATTTAATTTTAATTGAATATATAAACATGGGTTCACATTTTTGTCGGCTGCTAAGCCAACTGCTAACCGAACAGTGCATGAAGAGGTTTTTCTGAGGTAAACACAACTTAGGGTGTAATCCGTTTAAAAGTCCTTTTTTTCAGCTACAAAATTTACCCGAAGCGAAAGAAAACACATTTTTTTAATCGTAGATTTAATTTATGTGTTTATTGTAAAAGAATATATAGTTTAAAGTCATGTAAATTCAGAAAGTTTTACACACTATTAAATATTATTTATTAAACTATTGACGAAGCAGGTGTTTAACCGTGCGGTGTATTTTTCATGTTTATGTTCTAATAGTTATTTGTCATGTGTTTCTCTTTTGTGAAATAGTGCCTTCTATTCGAGCTGGTGGTTAAAGAACCGAACGTCACTGACCTCTTAACCAATAACACGCAGTGGATGTGTTTTAGTTCGGCGTAGATGCGGCTGGAGCGCATGGAAGCAGCCACACGTCCCGATTGGACGATGAATGAGATGAAGGCAGAGCCTCTGGATTTTGTTAGAGATTTTCAGGAGTATCTTGACCAACAGACGCATCACGTGAACGCTCTGTCGTCCTCTGTGAACGGCGAGAAAAGTGACGGGGATCTGCAGACAGGTGAGGGTGGAGGGTCATTTGCCTGTTTTAAAGCCACGCCCCCACAAGTGTAGTTTTTGTAGGGTTTGGTGAAGACGAACAGAGTTTGTCGGGCTTATTCTCTGAGACTGGTGTGTGTCTCGTTTCAGGTGTGTGTGAGGCAGAACACGGCGGGATGGATCCCTTGGCGTCTATTGACGTGCGCCTGGACGTGGATGGATTCGAGAGGACGGTCGATGGTAAATTTCGGTGTCGTTACTGCAATTATGCCAGCAAGGGGCAGGCGAGACTCATAGAGCACATGCGCACGCACACAGGTTAGACTCGGTGCTGTTTAGTCACGAGGGACTGAAAACTTTTGCACTTGATTATAGATCGATGTGTTTACTGGTGTGTGTGTGCGTGTGTGCGTGTATGCAGGAGAGAAGCCGCATCGTTGTCAGCTGTGTCCGTTCTCCTCGGCGTATGAGCGACAGTTGGAGACGCACATGCGCTCACACACAGGCGAGAAGCCTTACAAGTGTGAGCTCTGTCCCTTTCGCTGTAACGACCGAAGCAACCTGTCTCATCATCGGCGTCGCCGTCACAAACTACGCCCCCTGACGAATGCCACGTCGACGCAGACCAAATCCAGAGCGGTATTCGCGGCCCAGGACAAACCCCTCCCTCTTTCTCAACCACCAGCCAATCAGGAGCAAGACTGCCATGATGACTTGGCCTCCAATTTGGCCCAGCAGGATACGGAGGGCTATGAAACTGAGGTCAAAGGTCACGCTCTGACACCCCCTTCTCAGGACCCTAATGTGGACACGCTTCTGAGTCCGGAATCTTCCCTGGCGAAGATCAACACACGGACGCTGTACTTCTGCCCGCACTGCCAGACTTATTTCGCCGATAACGTGCTCTACACGGTGCATATGGGTTGCCATGGTTATGACCAGCCATTTCAGTGTAACGTCTGCGGTGTGCACTGTAGTGACAAGTATGATTTTGCCTGTCACTTTGCACAGGGACAGCACCGCAAGTGACTGACACACACACACACACACACTTGTTTATTTATATCTCTGAAATCTTATTCATATCTTCATCAAGATGAAAAGTTTGGGTCAGAGATCACAGTCCATGAACTGTAATGTTTTTTTTGTTTGTTTTTTAATATACGGTGGTACCTCACTTTACGAATGTCTCACCAAACGAAAAATGCAGGTTACAAAACACATTTTCCTAAAATTTTTGTCTCTGGATACGCAACAAGTTCACATTACGAAAGCACCATCTTAAAAATTAAAATGCGCTATTCAAATAATGCACAGGCTGCTCTCCCATCAATGATGTTCAAACATCCCGCCCCGCTGGTCTCCCATTGGCTAGGAGGGATGACGCAGCTCCCTCCCATTGGCTATTTTGGAGCTGCATCTACCATGATGTTTTTTGTGTAAAGGACAGTTACTGCTGTGTCATGCTTTATTTCTTGAAGCAGGCTTTTAACCTTCCATAAACATTTGTAAGATTATAACTCTGCTAAGAAGACATGGTCAACACACACACGTGTGATTTCCGGTGCGATTAAGAAGAAGAAATGGGCTTGAGTGATATCACAAAGGAATATGGCCAAACCCGTCGACCATCGGTATGATATTGAAGCAGAAGGAGGTCTTAAAAGGTATGCTTTTATAATTTTTATAGGGATTAGGGGGTAGTATTGGGAGCCTTGGAACGAATCATGCATTTTACATGTAAAATGCGGTTCAATTTACAAAAAATGCAGGTTACGAAAAAAGCTCTGGAACGGATTAATTTCGTAAAGTGAGGTATCACTGTGTGTGTGTGTGTGTGTGTGTGTGTATGCATGTATGTATGTGTATATATACATATATATATATATATATATATTACACATGAGACACACCCACTTTCTCTCCCATGTTAGTTTAACTCGAATACACTCTGTATATGGTGACATGGTGGTGCAGTAATCAGCACCTCACAGCGTGAAGGGCCCGGGTTTGATTCCTGGGCTCGGGGAGCTTCTGTGTGGAGTTTGCATGTTCTCGTTGTGCTTGCATGGGTTTTCTCTGGGTACTCAAATTTCCTCCCAAAAACATGCACAGTAAGCTAATTGGCTGTTCCAAATCAGCCCTCAGTATGGGTGTGAGAGTGAGTGTTTGCCCTGTGATGGCGTGGCATGCTGTTCAGGGTGTAATACCAATATTTGCTCAGAGTTCGCTGAAGTAGGCAGAAACCTCCCCGCGACCCGAATTAGGATTAATCGTTGTAGAAAATGAGAGAATGAATACACTGTGTATATGTGCTTTCTGTTCTGTGGCATTCAAGCCACACCCATCTGGAACGTTTCCATTCATTTTCTTGTCACGGCCACGTTTCCTGTTATAAATAGTAAGGAATGTAGAAGACACGCCCAGTTTTGCTGTGATGATGAATCTCCTTTCATGAATGGAATTCAACACTGAGTGGCAAAAAGATGTTGATGTTTCCCAGCCATCAGTAACAGAACGTGGTGTGAATATAAAAATACAAAAAGAAAACATGCAGGTGGAGCAGGGATCCAACAACACATCAGAAATCTTCATCATCCTCTTATTCCAGGGTCAGGTTGCAGGGACTGCAGCCTAAGCAATGAGGTCCAGATGTTCCTCTCCCCAGCCACTTATCCCAGCTCTTCCGGGGGGAAACCGAGGCGTTTCTAGACAAGCTGAAAGACATAATCCCTCCAGTGTGTTCTAGGTCGACTCCGGAGGCTCTTCCCTGTTGGACATGCCCGAAACACCACACCAGGGAGGCGTTCAGGAGGCATTCTGATCAGATGCCCGAGCAACCTCAACTGGCTCGTCTCAATGCGGAGGACCAGCGGTTTGACTTCAAGCTTTCCCCGGATGGTAGAGTGTCTCACTTTATCTGTAAGCGAGAGCCCCGCCACCCGGTGAAGAAAGCTCATTTCAGCCGCTTGTATGCCTGATCTTGTTCTGTCGGTCACTACCCACAGGTAGTGACCACAGGTGAGGGTTGGACCGCAGATTGACTGGTAAATTCAGAGCTTTGCCTTGCGGCTCAGCTCCCTCTTCACGCCAGACCGGTACAGGCTCCACTTTACAGCGGAGGCTGCAGCGATCCACCTGTCGATCTCCTGCTTCATTCTTCCGTCATCCATGGACAAGATCCCGAGAGACTTGAACTCCTCCACTTAGGGCAGGACCTCAATCCTGACCCGAAGGGTGCATTCCACCCTTGACCGAATGAGAACCATGGCCTCGGACTTGGAGGTGCTGATTTTCATCCTGGTCGCTTTGCACTCGACTGTGTAAAAGCAGAGACGAGATCCGATGCCCGCCAAACCAGAACCCCTCAACACCTCATCTGCGCCTAGAAACTCTGTCTATAAAAACTTTGAAATTGTTTTATCCTTGATTAAAAAATGGTGATTGCACTACAGAACCACGAGGCAGCATGTGTGTGAGGACTCGGCAGAATAAATTGAGGTTTATATTCATGGTAGAAAAAAACAGCCACAGCACCTCGAGAGAAGAGGGGAGGAGACGGGGGAGGGGAAGATTACTGGGTGGGTTCTTTTGTCCTTCAACATGGAGATATTGGATAATTTCTGCCACAATTTACTGTACAACCCCACATTTTATTTCGTGGTCTGAAAGGACACTCCCATTTATAGCCACTCAAATATTGTGAAAAGACCTCTTGAGGACACGCCCACTTTGTTCTTTGCAATTATGCTTCGTAAAATCAACATTTTTTTTTTCAAACGCGCCCACACGACCATAGTACAAGCCCTGCCCATTTAAAACACATCTTCCATGTAGAGCACATTACAAAACCACGTCTACTCCGACACCACCTTGCTCTTTTTGTCAGCAGTAATCATCAGTGATGTGACGGTGTTTATTTTTCATGCTCCTCAGACCCATCCAGAGGTTGTTATTCCTGATGTTATAAAGATTAGAACTATCAGCTCCGCCTCTTCAACTTTAATAGAAAAGTATTTAGATTTCTATCATAATCATGTGACATTCTTCCCAGTTCTTAGATCGTATCTGTAACAGTTGAATTTTACGACCGATTGAAGTTGTAAAATTGACTCTTGATTTTTACACATTTAGGAAAATTTATTTTTGCTGGATATTGTTATGTATGTTCAGTAACTGTGTGTGTGTGTGTGTGGGGGGGGACGGGACGGGACAGGAGGGGTTGATGGAAAATGTTCAGTTTTACAGAATTTATTATACAGTATATAAAATGTTTAACATGAATTTAAGATTTTACAAACTGATTAAAAAAATAAAATAAATTCCAAGAGGTTTGATTTGAATACGTATTTAAAATAAACAAATGAATCCTAAGGAAGGATTCCAGTCCGCACATTATTTACAGAATATAATATAATGAGTAAATAATTAATAACACACACAAACATTGCTGAGATTAACAACAACCTGGTCTGCAGGTCTCCACGTGCTCGGGTGGGTTTCCTCCCACAGTCTACTTGTGCACATTTGGTGACTCAGCGGTATCAAAATGCCCCTGAGTGTGCGTGACAATGGCTATGTGTGTTGCCCTGCGATGGACTGTTGAGCTGTTCAGGGTGTACTACGCCCTCACCCCGTGTCAGCTGAGCTAGGCTCCAGGGTCATCAGTCATCATTCTGTCCTTTTATTTCTGGTCCAGAACTCGGAACCTGTTTGAGACTCGTCAGTTATGTCTCCTGGACAGTGTAGTTATACCTTCAAATATTCTGAATATTCTTCATGTGGGGTTTGTTTTTAATGTTTCCATGGAAACCACATACGTTTAACCTGTGAAAATGTGCTTTCAATCCCAGGCCAGACCTCAAAAACATTTTCTCTTTTATCTGCATCAAATATTTAAGCTCTTCCGCAATTCATAGTTTTTTTTTTTTTTTCTCATGGGGACACTGGGGCATGTGAGGGCTTGAGGTGGAGGATAAGTTATTGCCTCTTATTTTTATATACAGATGCCCCCTGACTTGCGTTCATCCGTTTTACGTTTTTACTTTTTTTGTTTGTTTGTTTTTTTGTCAAATTTTGAGTTTAGACGTATCTACGTAGTACGCTGACATAATGACGTTGCGTCCATTGTTTACGAGACTGAACGTGCCTGTCCTTCCCAGTTCAGTTATATATACATACACAGAGATGAATTAACTATCTGCTCAGATCGACACAATCTGAGTTGTAAAATGAGTGAAAACCCAAGAAAGAGAATTCTCTGCTCTGCTGATTCACATCAGTGATACACATCAGTGCAGGCTGAGTACTAAACGAGTTCAATGGCGCCCTTGCGCACTTAAAAGACCGGAAGTCCGTATAACCTGCGCTTTGTTTCAAGCAAGTAAACTACTTTCAGCAAGTGCACTACTTTCGGTATTGAGCGCCTCACATATTGTAAACGTTGATTGGCTATTTTAAGCCATCCGTGGACCATCAGAACCATTTACAAGCAGAAAAATCGCATCATAGAGAATGTTAAATGATATATTTGATACTGTATTTGATATTTAATGAGTGAATTTGATTAAAATTTATCAATTTGAAATTATTTTGCTTGAATTTATTTTATTTGAAATTAATGTTGATATTAATTGATATATTTGATATTACAAGTCGGCCCCCAAATTACGAAATTAATCCGTTCCAGAGCCCCTTTCATATAGCGGAGATTTCGTAAGTAGGGGTGGCATCTTACATGTTAAACGCGTAATTCGTTCCAAGGCTCCAGTCGGATTGGATAAACCCCATAAACCCTTTAAAAATTAAAAAGGTACACCAATTTTGTATGAAATATGGGTTAAAAGTAAAAAAAAAAATATTTATTACACCATTTAAACATTTTATTAACACATTAAACCATTTTATTAACATTTCTTTTAATAATTTTAAACCATTATTAAACATTTTTTATTCACACACACACACACACACACACATTACAATGCACATGTTTATTCTAGAGTTGCGGGCCACGCCCACAAGACGTAGAATTCAAAGCGCATTCCCTGCTTGACCATTTACTGAATTAAAACAACTTAAAAAACTAAACTAAAGCGTTATTCCTTCTCCCTCTCGCTTGTGCGCGCGCACGTGAATTCAAAGCGCATTCCCTGCTTGACAAACTCAACTTTAATTTGATTCCTTGAGGGATCGGAATTCCAGATGAGCTCAAATGCACCCACGTTTATTAAACATTTACTGAATTAAAACAACTTTAAAAACTAAACTAAAGAGTGAAGCTTCCTTCTGTCTCTATCTGGGAGGCCAGCGGGGCGGGATGTTGAGAGACAGCCAATGAGAGAGCAACTCGCGCATCGTGTGTAATTTTGATTGGCGCGTTTGAATTTTAAATTTGTTTTTCGTAAGAGGGGGTTGTTTCGTATCTCGGGGACGGAGACTTGGGGAAATGGTTTTTGTAATCCGGAGATTTCGTACACAGGGGTCTTCGTAATTTGAGGGTTGACTGTATTTTACAATGTTATGTGTATAATAATTGATGTAGGGGTGTTTAATGCGATACGGTAATGGTATTTATGGATGTAT
Organism: Plotosus lineatus; assembly: GCA_024760905.1. NCBI lineage: Eukaryota > Metazoa > Chordata > Actinopteri > Siluriformes > Plotosidae > Plotosus > Plotosus lineatus. The sequence goes on from CM045730.1 coordinate 71,892,372, forward strand.
AGTACAGTATGAGCGTCATACGTCACTGTAACGACTTGCGTTCGGCCGTCCGGAACCAATTAAAAACGTAAGTCGGGGAGCGTCTGTAATGTAGATTCAATGATAAAATCAACACCATTTAACATCTGTATTTATTTGAAGTCCAACCGGATACAATTATCATTTTACCCACTTTATTATTATCTGAATAAAATAATTTTAATGTAATTACAGAAATCAAGTATCTTAATTATTGCATTCATAATTTATTTATATACAAGTTAAGTCAAATAAAGTGAATTAAAGGAGATGGTTTTAGTTTTCAGATCAACGTACAATTGCAACGTTTCATTCAACTCGCCACCCTCGGTTCAGTCACCCACTGATCCACCGATGCCCTTTTACTGGGGTCACCTGAAAGAGTCTGGCTCAGCCAAGGTGAAGGTCCCCCTCCCTCCCAACAACTCGCCAGACCAACCGCTCACACTCACACCCAGGGGCAATCTGGAACACTCCGTTAGCCTTCTTTGCATGCCTTTGGACTATGGGAGAAAACCCGAGTCCCCGGAGGGAACCCACATAATAACAGGAGGACCTGCAAATGCCAAACGGAAATTCCTGAGCCTGGAACTCGAACCCAGGACCTTCTTGATGCAAGGTAGACATGCTAACCACACCACCATGCCCCACCCAATGAGATGTCATTATTTCTTGATGGAGTGAAACCACCTCAGAATCTCTGATGTCATCACGCTGATTATACACTCAACACGTCTTCATTTATAAACTGCCCCATTGCTGTGGGGGCAGTGGTGGTCTAGTGGTATAGGGTGCTGGATCACTGATCCTAAGGTTGGGGGTTTGAGTCCCACTCTCCACAAGGTTGTCAACCCCCTTGGTGCACTAACTGGGTTGTCAAAGGCGGGCCATGTCTGTCACTGTCTATGGTGAGAGGTTCACGTAAAAGAACCATTGCTGACTTTGGTAAAGAGGAGCTGCAAAGCGTGTTTCTGGCCCTTGCTAAAAAGGGTTGTGTCAGGAAGGGCATCCGATGTAAATCAAACGTGCGGATTATTTGCTGTGGCCACCCTGAGAAAGGGAAAAGCCGAAAGGAAATCTGTGTGGTGATGCTGTGGTTAAAAGTTGGGTGTAGCATGTATGCCACGTTGCTCCATCATCACGTGTGTTCTACATGTAAATGTGTCGGTTGCGATGCCCACCATGCGCTCCACACACACACACTCATCCTGTCGGATCTGCTGGAGAACCTCAGCTCGGAGTTCCTGCAGGAGGTGACTCTTCTCCTCACTCAGAGCTCTCGCTAAAGCCTTCAGGTCTTCAGCACTCTGTCTGCATGCTACACACACACACACACACACACACCATCACACCATCACATCATCATCACCACCACGCCGTGGTACTCAAGCAGGTTGTTGCGTGTTGAATTTTGTTCTCACATCTCGCCGTCGCCATGACCTGAGAGACAATTCTCCTGCACACCTGATCCACCTGATGCACCACGCTGTACGCGCACGCCTGTCTGTCTGCCTCCTGACACACACACACACACACACACACACACACACACACACACACACACACACAGTGAGAGAGACAATACGGTAAGTTTTTACAGACAGTTAAATAATGGTGTATGTAAAAGAGAAAGAATGTGTGTGTGTGTGTGTGTGTGTGTGTGTGTGTGTGAGAGAGAGAGAGGGAGAGAGTGTGTACTGTATTACCCTTTGCTCTGAATCATCCTGAACTGGACACAGAGGATTTTGTATTGCTGATGACATCAATTGGAGCAGCACCTCTCTAAAACACACACACACACACACACACACACACACATACACACACACACCAATATTATTATGATTGGGTGTTTTAAAGCTGCATGCATCATACAGGTGTGTGTATTGTAATAACTTTATTTGCCCTCCACAACTTTCATTTTATTTCATATGTACCTAATTACATGTGTGAAAAAAAGTAGTTGTTTTGATGTTCACTTGCAGGTCACACAAAGCACACCCTGTCTTTCTATTTGTGTCATAAATGTGAGCCACTCCACCGAAAGTAGGCTCTTGTGTCCAAAAATGAAAAATGAGATTTTTACACGGTCAGATCGAGGCGGCCCAAAGCTGCCAAATGCAGCAAAAAGTTTGTCAATACCTTGAAAACTGAGCGAGCTATAACATTTCTTGTGGCAGCATTCAACTAAAAATTTCAAAAGACATTTTAGAGAAAAATGAGCACAAAGATTGTCCTTCTTCCAACATCATTAGTCCTTAGTAACCAAACATTTTTATGCACCTCAGCCATATAAACTTTTAGAAAACATGCCTGAACAGATGATAAGAGAAATCATCCTCATTTTAATCTGACACGCCCTTTTTAAACCTATATGTCACCGTGGTAACCCCCAAAAATGAACAAAAAAGTTTTGTTTTTTTTTTCATTTCTGTTTATTCCAATAAGATCAGTATGTATCTTTTTGACCATTATATAAAAGGTTCAAATGCCTTCAACTGATACTGATTGAAAAAAAACACTGTCAGTTTCAAACAATCACACTGAAATTAAGAAAACTATATATCAAAACTCTCTGATCTCTTTATTCAAGTAAGCTTCATCAACTCTGCCCTCAGCATCATCATCATCATCATCATCATCTATATCGCATCATCATCACAAACACAACAAAATGACTCATGCACACTTTTATTAACAGATGCCTCTTCTTCATCAACATCAAAATCATCATCTACACAGCTGGCATCATCATCATCAGTTTGTTTATATGTAAAAGGAATGAAACATTTAAGTATTTTTCTGGTCTTGACCAATTTTCATACAAAACTAAACAACCCACGATCCAGCATGTCTAATCCAGACAAGATTACACACAAATCAAATCATCAAAAAAATTCCATAATCGAATTTTGCATGCAGAGAAAAATACTCACGGGTGAAATCATCTTCAAGAACGGCAAGCATTCCGGAATCTTCAAAGCCCAATTCTCGCGTTGGATTTACCATCTATACTAATGCTGCTAGACATCACAGATGACATTTCACTCTCCTTTTCCAGAAATGATGTGTATTAAAAGAAGCATTGCTGACTTTCGTAAAGAGGAGCTGCAAAGCTGTCAGCGTGTTTCTGTCCCTTGCTAAAGGGTTGTGACAGGAAGGGCATCCGACGTGAAAACCTCTGCCAAATCAGATGTGCGAATCAGATGATTCACTGTGGCGACCCCTGAAAAAGGGAAAAAACCGAAAAGGAAAAGAAGACGACGGCGACTGTTATTGAAGGGAAAGTCGGAGATAAGTTCCACATTCCGCAGGGAGTAAACCTGAAACCGGAAGTTAACCGGAAGTTAACGTGTGACGGGCACTGCACATGTACAAGCTCGAGCTGACCAATCAGTGTGCTCATTTCAGATCTTCCTTAGCAACAAGCCTGCATTGTTTACGAGCATCTTCATAACCTTTATTTTATTCACTGAAACAGTATTTTAATATCAAAACAGTATCCAAAATGGAGAGCCGACTTCACGGCTGTTCTTCTGGTGTCTGAATTATAGTGTCTTGTACTGAACTCGGTGAATAATTGCAACGAAAACCAGTAAGTTTGCTACTGTTTTTATCTAGTTTTATGAAAATATTTGCCAGGAAAATGGAAAAAAAGACATTTTTAGTGAGTTTTAGTTGATTTCACATGAGCAATTGATAATTGAATACTTGTTTCAATAGTTTCTGCAAAAATCCAAATTTTGATAACAATGGACCATTTTGACAAACACTGATTTATTAACATCACACACTATGATAAAAATGCAGCCGTGAGGGGGCCATAAGCCAGTGTTCTCTCTCATGCCGATCCCAAGCCCTTAAATGATGACTTGTATAGGTCCTTCTCAAAATATTAGCATATTGTGATAAAGTTCATTATTTTCTGTAATGTACTGATAAAAATCAAAGTCTCATATATTTTAGATTCATTGCACACCAACTGAAATATTTCAGGTCTTTTATTGTTTTAATTCTGATGATTTTGGCATACAGCTCATGAAAACCCAAAATTCCTATCTCAAAAAATGAGCATATCATGAAAACGCAGTCTAAGACAGAATACATGTGTGTGAATGAGAAGGACCCAGGAGGAACGGTGAGGTTACAGGGGGCAGAGATAAAGAAGGTGGAGGATTTTAAGTACGTCGGCTCAACAATCCAAAGCAATGGAGAGTGTGGAAAAGAGGTGAAGAAACGAGTGCAGGCAGGTTGGAATGGTTGGAGAAAAGTGTCCGGTGTGATGTGTGATAGGAAGGTATCGGAAAGAATGAAAGGAAAAGTGTACAAGACGGTGTTGAGGCCAGCGATGTTGTATGGTTTAGAAACAGTGGCCCTGGGGAAAAGACAGGAGGCAGAGCTGGAGGTAGCAGAGATGAAAATGTTGAGGTTCTCTTTGGGAGTAACGAGGATGGATAGGATCAGGTATTACTGTGCTCAATTGGCCTGCCGACTCTCCTGACCTGAAGCCCATAGAGAATCTGTGGGATATTGTGAAGAGAAAGTTGAGAGACACCAGACCCAACACTGTGGATGAGCTTAAGGCCGCTATCGAAGCATCCTGGGCCTCCGTAACACCTCAGCAGTGCCACAGGCTGATTGGCTCCATGCCACGCCGCATTGAAGCAGTCATTTCTGCAAAAGGATTCCCGACCAAGTATTGAGTGCAGAACTGAACATAATTATTTAAAGGGTGAGTTTTTTGTATTAAAAACACTTTTTATTGGTCAGATGAAATATGCTAATTTTTTGAGATCGGGATTTTTTTTTTTTTTTTTTTTTTTTTACTTTTTTGCCAAAATTATCAATATTAAAACAATAAAAGGCCTGAACTACTTCACTTGTGTGTGATGAATCTGACAGACAGACATTTTATTCAATAAAAGGCCATCAGCCCAAAATACAGACAAAATGAATAAATGAAAGCATGAACTATTGTTGTAGACCAGTTGAATTTCTGATTTTCTGAACATGGATAAGAAATAAGCAGAGGTTACGGATTGCATTAACATCAGTTGATGACATAATATTAATAAAACTGTGTTGTGATAAGGGACACTTCAAATATTTACTTAATAATGTATTTCTTATACCCGTGTAGCCTTTGCAATAAAGTATTACATGGATTTCATCTTCAATTTCATAGATATTGTTTTTCTCACATAAAGGACAAAATCTTAAATGATAAGGAACATTTTTATATCTCACAGTCTCAGTGCAAAGTTTGAAAGAACCACATCGAACATTTCCTAAATAGATTCACAAATCAGGTTCTACCGTGTTTCCCCGAAAATAAGACAGGGCTTATATTAATTTTCCTACCAAAATATGATACTAGGGCTTATTTTTAGGTGATGATGTATTTTACATTTTTTTCTATTACATGTCTTATAATATATCTTTGTCTTTATATATTCTTATTTCGTTATATTTCTTTATTTTTTTAAATATTTTAATATCGAGCGATTTTAGCAATTTTTATGGACGCAAGTGTTTGTCCTCGTCTTAAAGCAGCCGCTGCCGTCATCGACTGAGCCTCAACGCGCAAGGATTGATGCTTTGAGAGCGTACCCTAGGTAAAGCTGCCTAATAGAGGAGTCAGCGCTTTCACCTCGAGCCCTAGATTGAGTGAGTAGCAGGCCAATGAATTGCTGCCGCTCTCAACTAGGGCTTATTTTAAGGGTAGGGCTTACATTAAAATCATCCTCAAAAATCACGCTAGGTCTTATTTTGCGGTAGGTCTTATTATCGGGGAAACACGGTATATCTGAGTTAATGTAAGTTTCAACATTTAGAAGGGACTTGAACAGTAAATAACTGGAGGACTTGGATGTAGTTTGTAATGATGAATGCCGATTTTGTAAGAGATGATCAGATAACCTCTGCTTAAAAACTGAAATAAAAATATCAGCATCATCAATATCCTGTGATACCCAAGTGAAACCAAACCCCAGTCTGAACAAAATATTTTTAATATACGATGCTCATGTTGTGCGTCCAGACTCATCTAATGTCTTCAGCATTAAATAGAACTGGTGAGGTCATCTAGAACTTGGAAGTCTTAAAAGTCTGCACCAAAATTTAACAGCCCTTGTCATATAAGTAATTTGTAGGGGGAACCTGCCACATTCACCTAAAACCAGATTATTACAAGTTTTTCCAACTTTCAAGAAATATTTACAAGTTTTTATTTGTATTTGCTCAATAATTTTACAATAAGTGGTACCACAAATTTCTGAACCATAACATAATATAGGTTTAACCATAGCATCGAATATTTTAAAAAGATCTACAAAAGCCCAAGCCCCTGCTCTCTTTTGATATCTATGGATAGCCATGAGAGCTTTATTAGCTTGAGAGGCTCGAGTAGTCTGAGCCTTAGTCCAAACTAGCCGAGGTGGGAACACAAGTCCCAAATACCTATAATGAGAAACAACCTCTAGCCTCTGACCACACACAAACCATTTTTCATAATATCTCCGAGGACCACTGTTCCTAAAAACCATAACCTTTGTCTTTGCAATTTTCACTTTCATTCCAGTGAGTTGACAAAATTTTTCGAAACCATGAATTTTCTTCTACAGCTGGAGAGCACTATCCGAGACTGATGACACATCATCCGCAAACATTAGAGCAAACAAATTACTAACATCAGGAGAAATATATAAACCTCGAACACCAAACTGTTCCATACACTCTACGAGTTGATTTATAAAAATTATGAACAATGAATCTAAAATATATGACTGTTTCTCAGTACATTACAGAAAATAATGAACTTTATCACAATATGCTAATTTTTTGAGAAGGACCTGTATGATAGGTTGGACAGTAAGGAGGAGAAAATGATCTATACAGGTTGGCACAGCAGAGAAATAGAGATGGGAAAGATGTACAGCAAGTTAGAGTGATTAAGGACAGAGAGGGAAATCTATTGACTGATGACAGAAGTGTGTTGGGAAGATGGAAAACGTACTTTGAAGAGCTGATGAATCAAGAAAATGAGAGAAAAAAAAAAAAGAGTAGAAGATGACCACTGAGAACCAGGAAGTAACAAAGATTAGTAAGGGTGAAGTGAGGAGGGCATTGAAGAGGATGAAGGAAGGTTTTCTGACAAGAACATTCAACAAGGTCTTAGAGAGTGAGAAGATGCCAGAGGAATGGAGGAGAAGTGTGCTGGTGCCCATTTTTAAGAACAAGTTAGACGTGCAGAGTTGTGGCAGCTTCAGAGGGATAAAGTTGATGAGCCATACGATGAAGTTATGGGAAAGAATAGTGGAAGCTAGACTAAGGGCAGAGGTCAGCATCTGTGAACAACAGATTTCATGCCAAGAAAGAGCACCACAGATGCAGTGTTTGCTTTGAGGATGTTAATAGAGAAGTACAGAGAAGGTCAGAAGGAGCTGCATTGTGCCTTTGTGGATCTGGAGACAGCATATGACAGGATGCCAAGAGAAGAACTGTGGTATTGCATGAGGAAGTCTGGAGTGGCAGAGAAGTATGTTAGAGTGGTGCAAGACATGTATGAGAGATGTAAGACAGTGGTGAGGTTTGCTGTCAGTGTGACAGAAGAGTGCAAGGCGGAGGTGGAACTGCAGCAAGGATCAGCACCGAATCCCTTCTTGTTTGCTATGGTGATGGACAGGCTGACAGATGAGGTTAGACAAGAATCTTCATGTGATCTGTAGCAAGAGCAAAGAACAACTGCAGGAAAATCTAGAGGTGGAGTTATGTCCTGGAAAGGAGAGGAATGAAGGTTAGCCTCAGTAAAACAGAATACATGTGTGTGAACGACAAGGACCCATGAGGAACGGTGAGGTTACAGAGAGCAGAGATAAGGAAGGTGGATTTTAAGTACTTAGGCTCAACAGTCCAGAGCAATGGAGTGTGGAAGGGAGGTGAAGAAGAGTGTGCAGGCAGGTTGGAATGGATGGAGAAAAGTGTCCGGTGTGATGTGTGATAGGAAGGTATCGGCAAGAATGAAAGGAAAAGTGTACAAGACTGTGATGAGGCCAACGATGTTGTATGGTTTAGGAACAGTGGCGCTGAGGAGAAGACAGGAGGCGGAGCTGGAGGTAGCAGAGATGAAAATGTTGAGGTTCTCTTTGGGAGTAATGAAGATGGATAGGATCAGGAATGAGTCCATCAGAGGGACAGCACATGTAAGAGGTTTTAGATACAAAGTCAGAGAGGTTAGATTGAGATGGTTTGGACATGTGCAGAGGAGGGATAGTGAGTATATTGGTAGTAGGATGCTGAGGTTGGAACTACCAGGCAGAAGGACTAGAGGAAGACCAAAGAGAAGATTTATGGATGTGGTGAAGGAGAACATGAAGGTAGCTGGTGTAAAAGAAGACGATGCAGAGGACAGGGTGAAATAGAGGCAGATGATTCACTGTGGCGACCCCTGAAGGGAACAGCCGAAAGGAAAAGAAAATCTAACAAACATTTTGACTTACGAGCTTGCCCTCGGAATGGACTAATTTTGTAAGTAAAGGTACCACTGTATTGGACTTTGATAAAAGGGTCTGGCGTTGAGAGCGTCAGGTTCCTTTTGGTCTGTTTGTTATTTTATTTTCCTAAGTCGCTTTATGGGTTAAATACACAGATAAATAAAATCTTACTAAGACATTTAATGCAAGGGGGAAAAACTTGTCCTGGAATGGAACATGGGTGTACATGTCTACATCAAGTGATTTTGGTGAGACACAAGACAGGTGATCACAGTTAGGTAGCATGCCAATGACTGGGAGAGAATATAAAGTAAAGCTTTATGGGATGGTACAATGGGTCTCAAAGCAGGACGGTCCCGTGTTCATCTCCCACGCTTGGTTACAGCATTTCTATCTGAAGTTTGCATGTTCTTCTTGTGCTTGGGTGAGTTTTCTCTGGTTGAGAGACTTTCTTCTACAGTCCAAAATCATGTGCAAAGAATTTAGCCGAACTGGTTGTTCCATATTCCCCCGAGGCATGAATTTAAATTGTGTCTGTGCTGCCCTATGATTGACTGGCAAGCTGTTCAGGGTGTACTCCACCTTCCCTCAGATATGGCCGAGCTGGGTTTTAGCCTCTCTGCCAGCAGCGATTGAGAACAAGCTTATAAAGGTGGTTTAACACAAAAGACCCTCCCCAGGGCAGTACATTCTTCTGAGCTCTATCTCCAGTGGTGTGTTTCAATGCCATTGATAGTTCAGATGAACCCGGACGAGAAAAGCGTTTTTACGCATCTCAAAAATTTTCTTCTCACAGGATGGGTAATTCTTTCTGTTCCACAACACGCAGCAGATCCTGATGTTGTCCTTCACTATTTGTCGATGAGGCTGTGCACTGCTGCGTTGGTGCCGTGACTCACTCTGCACTGTCATTTACAACCTTCATGCATGATGCTGCTGCGTTGTAAAGTTCATGATCGTGTCATCACCACACCGGTCCAACGGGTCCTTTGTCAAGAAACTTTGTGCGCTCATCCTGACAATCATTCACAAAACATCAAAGACTACAGCAGTTCTCCCTGTCATGCAGCCAGCAAGGCCAGTGGGGGGGACAGTGGCTCTAGTGACCTATCAATACGTTTCTTGGATTTTTTGGAAGGGGAAGTTTAAGGTTTGCCACCAACATTTTTCACACATGAATGTCAAGCCTGGAATCAAAGCATGACAGGCCAACAAGAATTTACGAAAAATCCCAGATGCCGGCTTCTAAATTCAGAGCGCTCCACCCTGGCAACTTTTCTGTTTGGGTGGTTCTCGAAGTCTTTCAAGAAGCTGCACATCATTCAATGGTGCCTTTATAGCACGAGGAGCTTCATACCAAAACCGTCCAGGCTTGAAAAGTGCCAGCTCTATCACACTGGCGTTTTACTGTTGGAGTAAACTGTTGCTGAAACAACACCATCCTGAGGCTGGAGATGGATGCTGTCATCCATCGTGTTTGGTGGAACACTCCAGGTGCGCAACAGGAAATATCTGCTGCCTCTGCACCATCCATGAGGTGTATTTCATGTTTATGCGCCACAAGAATCACGAGACGTTCCAAAATACACAGCAAAAGCTCCTGAACCAGGCACAGACAAGCGGCATTAGCTAGGCGAACGTGCACTTATAGCAGCGCTGCCACGCCGCACAATTACAGGACCCAGAGGGACCTCTGAACGTCCTTCAATCTGCCTGGACTTTGCATCTGATTTTACTTGCATTAAGTAGAACAAATTTAAGCTTGTGGAGGTCAGTTGTGACCAAGTTTGAAAATTAACATGGACCACCCTAGTGTGTCGTACAGGTGTGTATGTATCATTCAAGTGTGTGTCATATAGGTGTGTGTGTGTGTGTGTGTGTGCCGTACAGTTGTGTGTCATACAGGTGTGTGTGTTTTATACAGGTTCATGTGTATTGTACAGTTGTTTGTTTGTATTATACAGG
>CM045730.1:71915346-71927846 GCA_024760905.1 Plotosus lineatus
TGTGTGTTTGTAGGTATGTGTGTGTGAATGTGTGTTTGTATGTATATGGGAGTGTGTTTTTGTATGTATGTGTGTGTGAGTGTGTGTTTGTATGTATGTGTGTGTGAGTGTGTGTTTGTATGTATGTGCGTGTGAGTGTGTGTTTGTAGGTATGTGTGTGTTTGTATGTATGTGTGTGTGAGTGTGTGTTTGTATGTATGTGGGTGTGAGTGTGTGTTTGTATGTATGTGTGTTTGTATGTATGTGGGAGTGAGTGTATGTTTGTATGTGTGTGTGTGTGAGTGTATGTTTGTATGTATGTGTGTGTGAGTATGTGTTTGTATGTATGTGAGTGTGAGTGTGTGTTTGTATGTATGTGTGTGTGAGTGTGTGTTTGTGTGTTCAGCTGAAAGGAGGAAGCCCCATAAACCCTAATGTGAAGCATCCTGCTGTGATGTTCGACCTGTCAGTGCACTTGTGCTTGATTACGTTGTCAGTTAGTGCTGATGGATAGACCTGCTGCGAGTATTAGCTATGATTGTGTGTGTGTGTGTGTGTGTGTGTGTGTGTGTGTGTGCGTGTGTGTGTGTGTGTGTGTGTGTGCGTGTGTGTGTTTCCGCTCACAATGGCGCGTTTGATTTACTGCTCTCCACTGAGACTCTCACTCACACATACTCTTCATGACGTCCGCTGTTACTTACAGAAATGTGTGTGAGACACGTCATGCTAAATCACTGGTCTGTAGAAGCGTGACGGTCCGTCAGTGGCACACTTTGGTTTGCATGTGTTCGACACCACTTTTAATCAGACTGAAGAGACCTTGTAGGGATGATGGATCGCTCTGACAGCAGCCAGCCTTCTACACCATAAATAAGGCTGCAGAAACTATACCGCCATGATGGACTGACCTCGCACTCACACGCGTGTGTGTTTTCATTTGTGAATATTTTTATATGTCCTGTTCCAGTAAAACTACAATTTACACCTCATTCTATACTCAGACACACCATGAACCAGCAGCTGGTTACTAAAGCTCTCTCTCTCTCTCTCTCTCTCTCTCTCTCTCTCTCTCTCTCTCTCTCTCTCTCTCTCTCTCTGTCTGTCTGTCTATTCCTGTCTCTCTCTCTATTTGTTTATCTCTCTCTCTCTCTCTCTCTCTCTCTCTCTCTCTCTGTCTGTCTATTCCTGTCTCTCTAACTATTTGTTTATCTCTCTCTCTCTCTCTTCCTCTCTCTCTTCCTCTCTCTCTCCAGCTCTCTTTTTATCTCTCTCTATTCCATTCACTCTTTCTCTGTTTCTCAGTTTCTCTCTCTTTCTCTCCATCCCTCCCTCTCTCTCTCTGTCTCTTCCTTTCTCTCTCTGTGTCTCTCTCTTTCTAAGTGTCTTCCTAACTCTCATTCTCTCTCTCTGTCTCTGCTTCTCCCATTCCTTTCCACTTCTGGAATCTCATTGATTTTATTATGGAAATGATTTATTTAGACATGGAAAGTCAGGAGATTTTATCTTTTTCGGATGGATTATGGAGCAGATCTGTGGCAGATTTTGTATTTATTTAATATAATTATAGGATGTCAAAGAGAAGTGTGGGAAGAAGTCAGTGGAGAAGACAGTGGAGAAGTGGTAGAGAAGTTGGTGGAGAAGTCAGTGGAAATGTCAATAGAGATGGAGGTGGAGAAGTATTGAAGAAGCCATTGGAGAAGACAGTGAAGTCTGTGGAGATATACGTGGAGAACTCTGTGATGGAACTAATGGAGAAGTTGGTGGAGATCAGTGGTGGGCCGTGAATTTCACACCGAGGCCTTCAGTAGTGCTCCATCTGAGTCAATCCAACCCTCAATAACTATTTTATGGCTATAAAACTTTTCCTGCAGCTACAGCTGCGACACACAAAAAAAGCATCAATAATAACCGCATTAAACTGCAATATTATTTAGGAATATAGCCATATTTTACTCACCAAAAATCCTTTTAATTTGTGCACAAAATCCATCCTCCTTTCTTTCTTCAAGATTTCAATTACGCTGTCATGCAGATTATCCGTGCGTTTCAGTTCCATCAACAAGTCCTTTTCGATCGCCATCGAAGCGAATGCTGAAAGTCCAGCCTGCCCTGTCATATTTCTCATCCACCATAACAGATAAACTGTGCTTTATTAACTTCCCTTCTGATCTCTTCCCCATCACTTCAGCAACAGCACTGATCAGCTCGTTTTGTATTTTGCTCGACATCCCACTAAACCCTTTATTAGTGGACAGTTGGGAATGTAAATCCATGTTGCTCCCAGCAATGACAGAAAGAATCTCCACATAGTTTCCTTTGTTTTTGGATCCAGCGCTTTCATCGTGTCCCCGAAATGAAAGTTCCTGTGCGCCCAAAAAAAATAACACAGTCTATCAGTCTTTTTAAGATTTCCCGATTTTTCTTCACCTTTTCGTTGTTGAGCTCCATTTCCCAGCACACTTGCTCGCTCAGCTGTAGATCCGCTCTGGTTTCCCCAAAAGTTTTGGAGAGCACCGTTGCTTGTAAGTGTCCGGCGGTGCTTTTGTGTCTCGTTGCTGCCTCGGTTAGGCAAGTCCCATTTACAAATCCAGTGTTGCTCGAAACACCGTGTCGATCTGTGGCAAATAACAAACACTCCCAGTAATACAATGTGCAGTGTTCCTCGGGGCCTGTGAGCCGGCAGTACCGCTCATAGTTAGTGGACTGAAAGTGGCGGAAAAATCCTTTTCCCGGTTGTGACAGGCTTTCTTGCTTCGGAGTCGCCCGACCTTTCTTCACGATGCCCAGCTTTTGTTGAAAAGTCCGTCTTGAAAATGGCTTTGACAGTAAATCTGCAACCAAATCCATTTCTTCTCCTCCTTCAGCCATTGTGGGACAAAACTGCAATTAAATCAACACAACAACATATTTGCTTGTGCAGCTCGCTACAGATGCAGTTTGCTAGCTCTGGCTAGTCCACTCTCTCACTATCCATTCAGAGGGTGTGAAAACGTTGACGTTTCCGGACGCCTACTAGAAGGCCTTGGTGTCGCCAACTCTAAATCTGATTGGTTAAAGCAACAGTTTTCCCGACACTTATTTTATGCTACAGGCCCGCAGAATTGATTATGAAGGCCTCCAGGTAGATTTCTGACACTGGCAACAAATAATGGCTGAAATGTGATTGGTTAAATGCTTAAATATGAAAACACACATCTGGAAGCAGCACAACCAGGGGAAAAGCAATGAAAGGAAGCTGACAGACAATTTGGAATTATTTAAGACGTATTCATGGACAAAATATAATTAACATCAGTCTGTGATTCAGATATTTTTTAGGCCAGCAGAGAAGGCCTTGGAGGCCCTGATGGCCCACCACTGGTGGAGATGTTGGCAGACATCTCAGTGGAGGAATTGGTGGAGATGTCAGTCAAGAACTTGGCAGAGAAGCCAGTGGAGATGTTGGTGGAGATGTCAGAAGAGAAGTAGGAGGGGATGTTGGTGGACATGTATCAGTTAAGAAGTCAGTGGCGATGCCAATGGATAAGTGATGAAGTCGTTTGAGAAGTCATTGAAGAATACAGTAGGGAGGTCAATAGAAATGTTGGTGGAGAAGTTGGTGGTGATGTTAGCGGAAACATTGGTGGAGAAGTTGGTGGAGAGGTCAGTACAGATGTCGGAAGAGAATCAGTGAAGAAGTTGGTGGAGAATTCAGTGGAGAAATGCTAAAATCTTGAAAAAAAAACAGGAACATTACTGTATTCTCCTCGACACAGGTGGTATAATGGTTAGCACGTCCACCTCACAGCAAGAACGTTTGGCATACAGCTCATGAAAACCCAAAATTCCTATCTCAAAAAATTAGCATATTTCACCTGACCAATAAAAAAAGTGTTTTTAATACAAAAAAGTCAACCTTCAAATAATTATGTTCAGTTCTGCACTCAATACTTGGTCGGGAATCCTTTTGCAGAAATGACTGCTTCAATGCGGCGTGGCATGGAGGCAATCAGCCTGTGGCACTGCTGAGGTGTTATGGAGGCCCAGGATGCTTCGATAGCGGCCTTAAGCTCATCCACAGTGTTGGGTCTGGTGTCTCTCAGCTTTCTTTTCACAATATCCCACAGATTCTCTATGGGGTTCAGGTCAGGAGAGTTGGCAGGCCAATTGAGCACAGTAATACCTTGGTCAGTAAACCATTTACCAGTGGTTTTGGCACTGTGAGCAGGTACCAGGTCGTGCTGAAAAATTAAATCTTCATCTTCATAAAGCTTTTCAGCAGATGGAAGCATGAAGTGCTCCAAAATCTCCTGATAGCTAGTTGCATTGACCCTGCCCTTGATAAAACACAGTGGACCAACACCAGCAGCTGACATGGCACCCCAGACCATCACTGACTGTGGGTACTTGACACTGGACTTCAGGCATTTTGGCATTTCCTTCTCCCCAGTCTTCCTCCAGACTCTGGCACCTTGATTTCCGAATGACATGCAAAATTTGCTTTCATCCGAAAAAACTACTTTGGACCACTGAGCAACAGTCCAGTGCTGCTTCTCTGTAGTCTAGGTCAAGCGCTTCTGCCACTGTTTCTGGTTCAAAAATGGCTTGACCTGGGGAATGCGGCACCTGTAGCCCAGTCCACTGCTTCCACAGGTCCCCCAAGGTCTGGAATCGGCCCTTCTCCACAATTTTCCTCAGGGTCCGGTCACCTCTTCTGGTTGTGCAGCGTTTCCTGCCACACTTTTTCCTTCCCACAGACGTCCCACTGAGGTGGCTTGATACAGCACTCTGGGAACAGCCTATTCGCTCAGAGATTTCTTTCTGTGTCTTACCCTCTTGCTTGAGAGTGTCAATGATGGCCTTCTGGACAGCAGTCAGGTCGGCAGTCTTACCCATGATTGCGGTTTTGAGTAATGAACCAGACTGGGAGTTTTTAAAAGCCTTAGGAATCTTTTGCAGGTGTTTAGAGTACTCGTTTGCAGGTGTTTAGAGTACTCGTTTAGAGTACCTTTTCATCAGATGCTAATTTTTTGAGATAGGAGTTTTGGGTTTTCATGAGCTGTATGCCAAAATCATCAGTATTAAAACAATAAAATACCTGAAATATTTCAGTTGGTGTGGAATGAATCTAAAATATATGAACGTTTAATTTTTATCAGTACATTACAGAAAATAATGATCTTTCTCACAATATGCTAATTTTTTGAGAAGGACTCGTACATATATATATATATATATATATATATATATATATATATATATATATATATATATATATATATATATATATATATGTGTGTGTGTGTGTGTGTGTGTGTGTGTGTGTGTGTGTGTGTGTGTGTGTATGCATTTCAGACACTAACACTGATGCTGTTTTCCAGATGTCACAAATTACTCACTGCTGATGTTGGTGTAGAAGTCAGTGATCAAATCGAAGAAACTGTCAGTGGAGAAATTGGTGAAGAATGTGGAAGAGAAATCTATGGAGAAACTGACTGATATGCTGGTATGAGCCAGTGCTTCCAAATGACTGGACAACCACAACAAATGTGATCAGGGACACAGGTAGGAGAGTACTTGGTGTGTCCTCTTGAAGGAAAGTAGATAAGGAGACTTGGTGGTGGAATGAGGAAGTGCAAGAGTGTGTACAAAGGAAGAGGTTATCTAAGAAGAAGTGGGACATTGAGAGGACCGAAGAGAGTAAACAGGAGTACAGGGAGACACAGCGTAAGATGAAAGTAGCAGTGTCAAAGACCAATCAGAGGGCGTATGATGACTTGTATGATAGATTGGACAGTAAGGAGGGAGAAAATGATATACAGGTTGGCACCGCAGAGAGATAGCGATGGGAAGGACATGCAGCAAGTTAGAGTGATAAAGGGCAGAGAGGGAAATGTATTGACTGATGACAGAAGTGTGCTGGGAAGATGGAAAGAGTACTTTGAAGAGCTGATGAATGAGGAAAATGAGAGAGAAAAAAGAGGAGAAGAGGTGACTGGTGAGGACCAGGAAGTAGCAAAGATTAGTAGAGGTGAAGTTAGGAGGGCACTGAAGAGGGTGAAGAGTGGAAAGGCATTTGGTCCTGATGATATACCTGTGGAAGTATGGAAGTGTCTAGGAGAGGTAGCAATAAATTTTCTGACAACATTCAACAAGGTCTTAGAGAGTGAGCAGATGCCGGAGGAATGGAGGAGAAGTGTGCTGGTGCCCATTTTTAAGAACAAGGGAGGTGTGCAGAGTTGTGGCAACTACAGAAGGATAAAGATGATAAGCCATACAATGAAGTTATGGGAAAGAATAGTAGAAGCTAGACTAAGGGCAGAGGTCAGCATTTGTGAACAACAGTTTGGTTTCATGCCAAGAAAGAGCACCACAGATGCAGTGTTTGCTTTGAGGATGTTAATAGAGAAGTACAGAGAAGGTCAGACGGAGCTGCATTGTGCCTTTGTGGATCTGGAGAAAGCATATGACAGGGTGCCGAGAGAAGAACTGTGGAATTGTATGAGGAAGTCTGGAGTGACAGAGAAGTATGTTAGAGTGGTGCAGGACATGTATGAGAGATGTAAGACAGTGGTGAGGTGTGCTGTCGGTGTGACAGAAGAGTTCAAGGTGGAGGTGGGACTGCATCAATGGTCAGCTCTCAGCCCCTACTTGTTTGCTATGGTGATGGACAGGCTGACAGACGAGGTTAGGAAAGAATCTCCATGGACTATGATGTTTGCAGATGACATCATGATCTGTAGTGAGAGCAGAGAACAAGTGGAGGAAAATCTAGAGAGGTGGAAGTATGCCCTGGAAAGGAGGGGAATGAAGGTTAGCATCAATAAATAAGAATACATGTGTGTGAATGAGAAGGACCCAGGAGGTACGGTGATGTTATAGGGAGCAGAGATAAGGAAGGTGGAGGATTTTAAGTACTCTCAGTCCTAGACTCATACATTTCCTCTTCTCTCTTCGCCTACGGACACGCTTCCCACCTCTCCTTCTTTGACCAACAGTAGACCAGTTTCTACCAGCACCATGTTGATTAACAACACTGATGGCGGTTGTTCTTAACCCGCGCCTCATCAACTTTATCCCTCTGTAGTTGCCACAACTCTGTACATCTCCATTGTTCTTAAAAATGGGCACAAGCACACTTCTCCTCCATTCCTCCGGCATTTGCTCACTTTCTAAGACCTTGTTGAATGTTCTTGTCAGAAAATCTACTGCTACCTCCCCTAAACGCTTCCATACCTCAACTGGTATGTCATCAGGTCCAACTGCCTTTCCACTCTTCATCCTCTTCAATGCCCTCCTCACTTCTCCCTTACTAATCTTTGCTACTTCCTGGTCCTCAACGGTCACCCCTTCTACTCTTTTTTCTCTCTCATTTTCCTCATTCATCAGCTCTTCAAAGTACTCTTTCCATCTTCCCAGCACACTTCTGTCATCAGTCAATACATTTCCCTCTCTTGTCCTTTATCACTCTAACTTGCTGCACGTCTTTCCCATCTCTATTTCTCTGCGGTGCCAACCTGTATAGATCATTTTCTCCCTCCTTACTGTTCAACCTATCATACAAGTCATCATACGCCCTCTGTTTGGCCTTTGACACTGCTACCTTCACCTTACACTGTGTCTCCCTGTACTCCTGTTTAATCTCTTCAGTCCTCTCTGTGTCCCACTTCTTCTTGGCTAACCTCTTCTTTTGTACACACTCCTGCACTTCCTCATTCCACCACCAAGTTTCCTTATCTACTTTCTTTCCAGAGGACACACCAAGTACCCTCCTACTGGTCTCCCTGATCACATTGGCTGTGGTTGTCCAGTCATCTGGAAGCACTTCCTGACCACCCAAATTCTGTTTCAACTCCTCCTTGAAGACAACACCACATTCTTCCTTTTTCAGCTTCCACCACTTTGTCTTCTGCTCTGCCTTTGCCTTTTTCACCTTTCATACCATCACCTTTCATACCATCCTGCACACCACCATCCTATGCTGTTTGGCAACACTCTCACCCACTACTACTTTGCAGTCACTGACTTCCTTCAAATTACATCGCCTACACAAGATGTAGTCTACCTGTGTGCTCTTACCTCCGCTTTCATAAGTCACTCTATGCTCCTGTTTCTTCTTGAAGAAAGTATTCACCACAGCCATTTCCATCCTTTTTGCAAAATCGATCAACATCTGTCCTTCTGTGTTCCTGTCCTGGATACCAAACCTGCCCATCACTTCCTCGTCCCCTCTGTTGCCTGCACCAACATGTCCATTGACGTCTGCCCCAATGACCACTCTTTCACCCCTGATGGTACTCTGCATCACTTCATCTAACTCACTCCAGAATCTCTCCTTCTCTTCTAGCTCACATCCTGCTTGTGGGGCATAAGCACTAACAACATTGACCATCACGCCTTCAATTTCTAACTTGAGACTCATCACTCTGTCTGACACTCTTTTCACTTTGAGAACGTTCCTGACAAACCCCTCCTTCAAGATGACTCCTACTCCATTTCTCTTCCCATCCACACCGTGATAAAACAGCTTAAACCCTGCTCCTAAGCTTCTCGCCTTGCTACCTTTCCACCTGGTCTCCTGAACACACAGTATGTCTACCTTCCTCCTCTGCATCATGTCAGCCAGCTCTCTATCTTTTCCTTGGTTAGTACCAACATTCAAAGTCCCTACTCTCAGTCCTAGGCTCACAGGCTCATGCATTTTCTCTTCTCTCTCTGCCTTCGGACACGCCTCCCACCTCTCCTTCCTCGACGTCTTCGACCAAAAGTAGTCCAATTTCCATCAGCACTGTGTTGGTTGACAGCACTGATGGCGGTCATTGTTAACCTGGGCCTCGACCGATCCGGTATGAGTTTTGTTTTGACCATTTGCATTTTTAATGTGGCAGAAGTTTTACACCGGATGCCCTTCCTGTTGCAACCCTCTGCATTTATCCGGGCTTGGGACTGGCATAAGGGGGAGAGACACTGGTTAGTGCCCCCCCTCCCCCCGCCTCATGGCTGCATTGATGAGCTCATGAGCCCAACCTGCCTAAATGTGCCAAGATCACCCGATCCCTCTCTGCTGCATATAAATATTTACTGTAAATAATAATAATAACAACAATAATAATAATAATAATAATAATAATAATAATAATAATAAACTTGAGACACTTCTTGGTGATCGGTGGGCTTTGGGGTAAACAGGACATGATTGAAATTTTATGACCTGAACTCTTGCTTTCATTCCATTTGTTTTAAAAGTCTGAATGTCTGATTTTCATGTGGAGTTTGTTCTTGATGGATAAGAGCATTCCTGAGAGGGACAATCAGACAGTGGAAGACTTCTGCTTTTTATTATCCATGTGCTTGTCTTACGATATGTCCAATCGGACACTAATGGAACTGAAATTGTGACCCATCTCTCGTTTGAAGTACTGACAGGATGGGTGGAGTTTGACTTTTCATTGTAACCCAAAGTGAAGTTTGCTGTTGTTGTTTTCATATTAACAGCTTGTCTCTCAGAACTTATTTTTAAGTTCTATCTCCAAAACATTATGATTTTACAATGACCTTCACCTTTGACCTTAACATTTTAAAATCAAATCATCTCTGGGACTCAGGTAGAGCCGAGTCCCAACCACGTTTGGCAAAAATTCTTGTGCGATTGTGCAAATATTAATGATTTCAATATATCATGAAAGTTTTGTTACACCGCTGTCATTCTGACATGCGCAGAACCGCCGACAACCACAGCCCCCCGCCCTGTGCAACACCTGCTTTACTAATATTGAAAATTAATTTTTGTTGATGTTCAAGATGCTCCCAGCCAATCAGAAATCAGCAATTTGGACAGTAGATAAGAATAAGATTGGATGGAAAATTAGAGATAAGTATGCATGATTACACAGAGTCAGCATTATCATCCTCATCATCCTCATCATCGTTATCATCCTCAGTTGTTCTGTGTCTGAAAGGCTGTGTCGTGTCCCCTCGTGTAATTACTATCGTATGATTGGATGAGTCCTCAGAGAGCCCTACATTAGTCCTACTAATTGAGTCAGTGGAATGAAGCTGTCATGTTTAGCCAGCGGTGGAGCTGATTAGCGTGACCTGTGGCCGTGTCACTGAGGCTGTAATGAAATCAACCTGCTGCAGGGGCACCGAGCCACGACTTCAAAGAGAAAACCCAGCAAACATACACAGATCCCCGAGTGGGTTGAGGTGCACGCCCTCCTTCTCAAGGCTTTCAGTTCAGTTCAGCTGTTTGATTCGGAGCTGATGAAGTGAGTGAGGTTGGAGGACGAGATTATTAAGCATTTGTTCCATACTGGATTTCAGACACATTTGAGCTGCTGCATTGCAAAGTTCACAGACAGAAAGGACTAAAAATAACACCTGTATTAAAAATCAAACATTGTTCAGAAATCAAACTGACCACGATGAGGGCGGCGCTGTGTGGGGTTTACATGTTCTCCCCGTGCTTGAGTGGGTTACTCTCGTGTTCCGTTACAATCCAAAGACAGGCATATTTGGCTAATTAGCTATACCAAATTGCCCCTAGGTGTGACTATGAGTGTAGCTAGTCATGTGTCGGTCATGTGTAGTTGTTGAGAATATGATGGACCCACCCCCTTATTCAGGGTGTACCTTATCTACACCCAGTATTGGCTGAGATAGGCTCCACCTTCCTCATGAGCCTATAGGTTTGAGTGATTTGGTGAATGAATGTAGTAATGATGGTTTTGGCGTAGTAAGGGTGTCACTTAGATCTTGTAGGAACTTCACTGGTGCAGTGCAAGTGGAACCTGATGATCCTACATGTGACCGCAAGAAAACTTGTAGCGCAAATGAAAAGGCTGGCACATGATGCAGTATTTATTATTTATTTATTTATTCATTAAGGGCCAGGCAGATGCAGTGAGCACATGACGTGTGTGAAGCAATCTGATTGGTTGGTTGGAGACTGAAATGTGCGTGATTGGTTGTAGTCAGAAATATATTGGAGATGGTGTGTGTGTGTGTGAGATCACGTGCGTGCGGAGACATGAATAGGAACATGTTAGACTGAGAGAGGACTTGACATGGACATCATGAGGACGTCGGATGAATTAAGACTTCATTGATTCATTTAAAAAAACACTGAATTCGACTTGAAGCTCTGAAGCCCGTCTTGATGTGTTCTTTCAGATTGCTATCTCGGAACGTGGTCAGTGACCAGTCCATCACAGCCCATCCAATCCACATCACTCCCAGGGCTGCCAACCAAGAGGGCTACATGTCACTCCGCATGCCTGACTGATTTAGTGTTGACGCCATCTCACATACCTGAGAGGACATTGGCTGAAGGAGCCGGCGCTTGATTCTTGTAAATACAGTGGCTCGCATTTTAAACTGAACATTTTTCCGTGTTGACTCCGCCCCTGCTACATCCATTGAAAGTTTGGGTGCACAGTGTGCACTTAATGAGGTGTCTCTGTTGTGTGATGTAGACTTATCATTATTTATAATTTCTGTTGATGGACAAAGTAATTCAACAAAAAGTGCCTTGAGGGTACTTTTATCATTGTCACTTTGTTTTTTGATTGCTGGGGGCGGTGGGGTGGGGTGGGGTGGGGTGGGGTGGGGGTGGGGGTTCGTTCCTGTCACCCATCATTCTGTATTTGTTGTTCGGTTGCCTTGTTTATTGTTTGTTGCATGACGCTTTGATTACTTCCCCCCTCTTTGTTGTGGAGTATTGTTAGTATCCGAGAGCATCAATCATGTGGCGTGTGCCGATCGTGTCTCTTCCATCATCCGTCATCGCATTCCTTGGAATGAAATAAACTAATGGTGGATTTCCAGCAAGGGGCCCTGGAGACGTGACCTGATGCTCCTGGTAATGCATTCGGCAGAATGTCTGCACACACGGGACACACAACTAACAAGATTAATGTAACACCACCACCCCCCTCGCTCTCTCTCTCTCTCTCTCTCTCTCTCTCTCTCTCTCTCTCTCTCTCTCTCTCTCTCCCTCTCTCTCTCTCTTTCTGTCGTGCTCTCCTCTCTCTGTCTCTGTCTCTCTCTGACTCTCAGCCATATCTCTGCCATGTCCTGTTTGGCTTATTTGCTAAATGGAAGAGACACACAATGAGATTAATGGGGACTTTGATAGAAGGAGGAGTGGGGAGAAGGAGAGAGGGGGAGGGAGAGATAAAGAGATTATTGTAGAAATGTATTTTAAACCTCGGGAATGAAGTGCTCAGTTAATGTATAAAATATACTGTACCATATGGCACCGGTATTAAAACTACCTGCTCGAGCTGAATAATAACTGCTGGTGGCTTGAACAAGGGAACGTGTAGAATGATGTCATGGGTGAACTCTCTCTCTCTCTCTCTCTCTCTCTCTCTCTCTCTCTCTCTCTCTCTCTCTCTCTCTCTGTTTGCTATACTTTATGGTCACTTAAAGTAATGTAGTGCTTTGAGCTTGGAGAGAGATGAATGGAATCTGTTCTCCCCCAAGGACTTTCCATTAGACTTCTCTCCTGCTTTACCTCTCATTCTCTCTCTCTCTCTCTC
>CM045730.1:71932846-71955346 GCA_024760905.1 Plotosus lineatus
TGTCTCCCTCTACTCCTGTTTACTCTCGTCGGTCCTCTCAATGTCTCACTTCTTCTTAGCTAACCTCTTTCTTTGTACACACTCCTGCACTTCCTCATTCCACCACCAAGTCTCCTTTTGCACTCTCCTTCCAGATGACACACCAAGTACTCTCATACCTGTGTCCCTGATCACATTTGCTGTAGTTGTCCAGTCATCTGGAAGCACTTCCTGACCACCCAAAGACATTTTCATCTACTCCTTGAAGACAACCTGACACTCTTCCTTTTTCAGCTTCCACCACTTTGTCTTCTGCTTGTTGTGGCCGGAGTGTTTGCGTAGGACCCAAGGATGCAGGAGACCGAAGGAAGGTTCAACGATTTATTTAACATCAAGCCCTGAAATTCACTAGAATACGCAGATAGAGAGAACTGGTCGAGCACGAAGCACGAACCGGGGATCAGAGAGAACGTTGAGGAACAGAGTCACTGGAACGAATCTTCTGACAGCGGAGGGGAGTATGTCACGCCCTTTTATCGCTGGCTGCCACTGATTGAAGATTCGGACCAGGTGCGCTCAGCTCGGAAACTCCTCTATCGACAACCACCACTCCCCTCACCAGACAATGAATTAAGGCAGAGTTAGTTTGTCAGCCAGCACAGACCATGACACTGCTCTGTCTTTGCCTTCTTCACCTTCCTCACCATCAGCGTTATCCTGCACACCACCATCCAATACTGTTTGGCAACACTCTCACCCGCTACTACTTTGCAGTCACTGACTTCCTTCAAATTACATCACCTACACAAGATGTAGTCTACCTGTGTGCTCCTACCTCCACTTTTATAAATCACCCTATGCTCCTGTCTCTTCTGGAAGAAAGTATTTACCACAGCCATTGCCATCCTTTTTGCAAAATCTACCAACATCTGTCCTTCCGCGTTCCTGTCCTGGATACCAAACCTGTCCATCACTTTCTCATCCCTTCTGTTTCCTGCACCAACATGTCCATTGAAGTCTGCCCCAATGACCATTCTTTCACCTCTGGGGGTATGACCCTCCCAAATGACCTATTCCTTCTTTGTAGCTCGTTACCACATGTATATCGGACTTTAGATGTGCATGTGAATGACACTCTGATTTGTTGGTGAGCTTTGCAGAGAGACACTGTTCCAGTACATAACTGGATCCAGCAGCATGAAAAACCAGCTCCTACATTGCTCTGATGAAACATTGGAAGTGCTGTCAGTGAAAGTGTGTGTAGTCTTGTAAATCCCACACCATCACCACATACAATCAGTCATCCTTCCCCAAATTTCCCAGCAGGCCTTGCACAGTGGGGTCTCTCCCTCCTGCTCCCTCTCTCTCTCTCTCACCCCCCTGTAGGGGTTTCTCCTGATTGCGAGCTGTAGATTGTAAACACTGCACAAGTCCAAAATGGCAATGAAATTAGTCAGTGTGATAACCTTCAGTTCTGTACAATACAGTATAACTTTAACAAACAGAGTTTCTGCTGTTTTTAAGGAATAAAATAGAAAGAGAAAAATATAACACCCGTCATCCGTGTCTGTCATGGAGGTAACCCCCGGACCCAGTGGTGGGCACTTACGGTGAGGAGGGCCGTCCCACTGAAAAAGGAGGCCTATCAGGATTTATTGGCCTGTGGAACTCCTGAGGTAGTAGATAGGTACCGGCAGGCCAAACATGCTGGAGCCCGAGCTGACACTGCGTTTCTGTGTGCAGTTTGCATGTTCTCCTCATGCTTGTGTGAGTCCCTAGTTTCTAGTTTCCTCCCACAGTCCAAAAACATGAACAGTAGGTTAATTGGCAGTTTCAAATCACCTCTAGGTGTGAGTGATTGTATGAGTGTTGGCCCTGTGATGGCCTGGCAGCAGTCCAGGGGATATCCTGCCCTTGCCCAGAATCGGCTGAGATGGGTGCCAACCTCTCTGAAACCCTAATTATGATCAAGCAGCTTAGAAAATACATGAATGAGGCATGGCTGCACCTGCTGCCGGAGAATATATGAAAACTGGTGCATTTAATAATAATTAATAATAATAATAATAATAAAAATAATCATAATTAATTTGTATAGCGCCTAGACCCCATCTGGCTAGTTGCTCACTGGCACTGTAAAAGGGTTATGCAGGAGACTGAGAAAATTGTCAAATATCATCAGCAGTTCTGAAGAGATGAGTTTTGATTTGGCTTTTAAAGGAGTTTCACAGATGTTTAGTAGATTGTTCCATAGTCGAGGTGCTGCAATGGAGAGCGCTCTCTCACTGATCTTATTGGCACATACAGGCTGGGACAAGAGGGACTGTTCAGAAGATCTTAGGGCTCTAGATGCCTTGTAGACACTGATTAGTTCTTGAAGGTAAAGCAGGCAGTTTGGCTGATATAGTGCTTGAGGGGTTAGTAGGAGAATTTTATAGGAGATTCGCTGTTGGACTGGTAACCAATGCAGTGACTGTAGAACTGGAGTGATGCAGTCATTTCGACGTTGAGGAGTGATGAGTCTGGCTGCTGAATTTTGTACTCTTTGGAGGCGTGATAAGGATTTTTGCGGAAGATTGACAAGAAGGGAGTTGCAGTAATCCAGGCAGCTGATGATTAGAATGTGAACAAGAAGTTTGATAGTGTCGAAAGTCAACAGATATCTGATTTTACCAATATTGTGAATGTGGAAGTAACAGCTTCTACACAAAGAGTTGATGCGCTCATCCATTGACATGGTTGATTGGTTGATTGGAAAACTACTCCAAGGTTTCTTGCCTTCTTTGTGGTGTCGACAGAGCATGCTACAACACTAATCACAGGCTTTGGGTTTAATTTGGACATCAGATGATGAGTGCCTAGTGTCAGAAACTCAGTTTTCTCATCGTTGAGCTTTAAGAAAATTGAACTCAGATATCTGACAGACAATTATTGATGGTTTATATGGCTATTCCAACTTTGGCTGGGGAAATGGACAAGTCCAGTTGGTTGTTGTCTGCATATAGATGAAAGTGAATTGAATGAGTCCTGATTATTTTGCCAAGCTGCAGAATGTAGACACTGAATAGCAATGCTCCCAAAAGTGATCCTTGAGGGACCCCGGATCCACCTGTAGAATACAGTTGTCCTGTTTGCCTGATCCCTCGAGCTCCTGCATGTTTCCTATTTACGCTGCTGGACTGAGAGTTGGATAAACCTGGCGGATTCATCAAATCATTTATTACATGTTCTGAATTCTTGTTTGGACCCTTCACTTCTGCACACAGTGGCCTGACATTTTACTCTGTTTACTATTTTTACCAAAAGATGCATAATTCTAAATAATGAAAGTGACACAGACATTTCAAAGCATTAACTGTAACCCTAAATGGGCGGAAAAAAATTGGAACATTGTAATAAATCACGTGAGGTTGTGCCATTACTTGAAAAAATAACAAACTTCAGTGTGATAAGAGTAACAAAACGTCTTCCTGTTGTTGATTACGTTCTTTTAGCAACACTGCACAAAGGGTTCATTCATTCATTTTCTGAACTGAAGAATCCTAATTAGGGTTCCAGGGAGGCTGGCGCCCATCCCAGCCGACTCCGGGTGAGGGCAGAGTACGCCCTGGACAGTCAACCCCTTGCACAAAGGGTTTTAGTCCTTATTACTCTATCACTCCGCCATCTGCTCCTGACAGCATCACTCAAACTCACTCATTCATATATTCATTTTCTCAACTGCTTAATCCGAATTAGGGTTGCGGGAGGCTGACACCCATCTAAGCCAACCCAGCATGAGAGCAGAATACAACCTGGACAGCTCGCCAGGCCATTGCAGGGCTGAAACATGCTGACGGCTGTGCAGCTACTCTGGATGAAAGTCAGCAGCAACTGTTCTTTTACATGACCCTCCTCACAGACAGTGAGAGACAGCCGACCTTTGATAACCCAGTTAGTGCACTGGGAGGGTAATAGTGACAAGCCGGTGATAGTGGGGCTTGAACCCCATGACCTTACTATCAGTAATCTAGCACCATACCACTGGACTACCACTGCCCCAGTCACTGAAACTACTTCAGTAAAAAGCTTTGTTCACAAATTGATTTATTTTATGAGCAACAACTGTATTTTTTTTTTCCTAAATGACATTTCATCTCGATTGTGTAAATGTTCTGATTCGTCAGTAGTTGTATATCATCCTATCTCCGGCTCTCAGCCAATAAAAATGCTCTTTGCTGGATTTATTGTAGTGAGAAACGATGTAATCTTGTCTCAGAAATAATTTTCATTTTCATATATTATCAGTACAACACTGTATGAGTAGCATACAAATCCCTGTCCTTCATCAGAATTCCTCACGCGCCTGTCTATCACCCCGTTCCCATGGCGTCATCTTCTGGCTCCTCCCCTCCTCTGTGCCACACCACTTTCTCAAATGCACTTAACTTTATTAGAGTTGGCTGAAATTAATTCTGACCTGACCGGGACTAATGGACATGCCAGCTCCATTTTTAGTATCTCGAACACCCCAAAGCCACCCCCCTCCCTCGCCCCCTTCCCCTTCCCCGCCCGGAGGTACAGCGCAGATGTTATAAATCAGATTCTTCGCACAGAGTCGTGACATGCCACCTTAATGGCTCTTACACAAACTTGCTTAATTTAATTCCTGCTAGTGACGGAGCGTCTGCAAACCATCAGGAAGAAAAAAAAAGCAGCAGCCCAAGAATGGGCAAATTATCTTGATGTGAGTGTGAGTCATCGAAAACCGCCGCGACCCACAGAAGATATGATGTGAGTCCTCTGCATCTTTGTCCAAGTTTACTATGTGCCCATGATGCCAATCTTTGCCTTTCCTGGTAGAACTGACTCTGCAGCCATCCTGGCTAACGGGTTTCTCCAGACGCGAATTCAGAGTGGGGACACGTCCACGTCTTCACGTCTCAAACATCCAGGACTCTTAATGACTTCCAGCAACAGAACATTTTCTCATAATATTATTCCTCTCTGGGAATCTCAGTGTGTGCTGATGTGAGGGGTGGTTTTGAGTTCATGTGCATTATATTGTCTCCCAGTCATTGGTGTGTTACCTGACTGTGATCTCCTGTCTCATGTCTCGCCCAAAATTATTTTATCTGGAGATACACGCTCATGTTCTTGCCTCATTATGCTGATTTGTTGCTATGATAAAAGCAATTGCACACTTCTTGCATAGCATTCCACAAATGTTCGACATTAAAAGCATTTTTGTTAACCTGAATCATTTCACTGCATTTCCTGGACCATTTTATACTTTACTAGGGTCATGATGATACTGGAACTTATCTCAGCCAAGTCTGGTCAAAGACAGAGTGACCCATGCACATTTCAACAGATGTGTTCCATGTAACACCTAGGTGTGATGGTGGGAGTGAATGGTTGTGTGTGTTTGTTGCCCTGCAATGACATCGCAAGCCGTGCGGGGTATTTTCTACTATTGCCCAGTGTCGGCTGAAATGGGTACCAGCCTTACTGTAACCCTGATTACATCGAGACAGCTCTCTTCTGTCCATAGCTGGGAAGATACTGGCCAATGTCCTGCTCAACCATCTTCCCCAGCATTGTGAGCAGGGTCTCCTCCCAGAAAGTCAGTGAGGCTTTTGTGCCAAACGTGGAACAGTCGACATGATATTTACTGCACGTCAACTCCAGGAAAAATGAAAAGAGCAGCACAGCGACCTCTTCGTGACATTTGTTGATCTGACAAAGGCTTTCGGCACAATCAGCAGGGATAGCTTATGGACGATAATGGAGAAGTTTGGCTGCCCAAGCAAGTTCATCACGGTTGCCCAGCAGTTCCATGACGGCATGATGCTGAAAGTATTGGATGACAGAGACAAGTCAGAGGCTTTCCCAGTGACTAACCACATGAAACAAGTCTGAGGTCTTGCCCTGACTCTCTTCAGCCTGGTCTTCTTTGAGTCGTGCTGACAAATGCTTTCCATGATTGCCAGGATGGGATGCACATCAGGTACAAGACTGATGCTGGCGCCTGCAGGCTGGTACATTAGTTCAATCTTTTTGGTGCTTATGGTGAGACCAAAGCTGTTACAGGCTCTTGAGAAGTGACCCATTTTGTGCTGCATCTTCTGCTCTCTGCTGGAATTGAAGGTGCAGTCACCAGCAAACAAGAGCTCTCTGTTGAGTCTCTTTCACCTTCGTAACAGCATGCCAGCTCGACCAGGAACCACATATCACGGTGAAGGGACAGGAACTCTAGGCTGTTGACAGCTTCACCTATCTGGGGACCACACTTTTAAGAGCGATGAACATTGATATAGACGTCAACAGCAGGATGGCCAAGACTGTGAGAATATGTGGGAGTGGAGAGGACTCAGTTTACCTGTTTTCACAAAATCTTTCAGGTTTCTTGTTCCAAGTTACCCAAACTTTATATTTTTGTACAATTTTCCTTGTCAACTGTTCTGTTGTATTTTTCTTTGGAATGTGGGCAGCACTCGGTGAAGCTGAAGTATTTCCCTTTCTGTGGGTTTCTAGGATCCATAATTTCATGATTTTCTTTTTTCACTCCAGTATTTTCTTGAGCTCAGCAGGTCCCTTGTTACCACCCATTGTAAACATTTTTAGTTTTTAATTTCCCAAGATTCCACCGATCCCAAAGTTGGGGGTTTAAGATCCAGTATCACCGGGTTGTCACTGCAGTCCCTCCAGTGCATGAACTGGATTATCAAAGGCCAGCCGTGTCTCTCACTGTCTGTGCTGAGAGGTTCATGTAAAAGAACCATTGGTAACTTCCGTAAAGAGGAGCTGCATAGCCGTTAGAGTGTGTCTTCCCTGCGATGGCCTGGCGAGCTGTCCAGGGTGTACTCTGCCCTCGTCTAGAGTCGGATGAGATGTGCGCCAGCCTACTTATGACCCTAATTAGGATGGAATGGTTCAGAAAATGAATGAATGGATGAATTTCCCAGCATCCCTATTAAGCCACTATACTTCCATTATATATCGGGCCGGTGATGTAGTGGTTATGGTGCTGCACTCATGATTGGGAGGTCATGAGTTCAAATCCCACTGACACCCTCACTGTGCTAAGACCCCTGGGCAAGGTCTTAACCACAAGTGTGCCTCTGTTGACCCAGCATTATAAATGGGAACCAGTAAAAATATACTGGGAAGGTAACCTGTGATGGACTAGCATCCCATCCAGGAGGAGTTGAACTCCTAGTTGCTTCACGCTACAGAAACCGGGGATAAGCACCGGCCTGATGAGCCGCTATGGCATGGGTGTAAAAAGCCCACGGACTTCACCTACTTCCATCATATACATTGTTTATATTTATAAAATATGCATTTATCGTTGTTGTTGTTTTATTAAAATGTGTCATGTCCGTGGAGACGGTTTTATTCCAGTCTTTAATCTCGACTACTCGAATCTGAAATGTCTGCATTTGTTTGGTTCTCAGAGGAACTGCCTGTTGGACCGAATACTGAATAGAGAAGTCTGGGTTATTTTGGAAGACAAAGCCGTGAGAAGATGATGATATTATGATTATGATAATGATGCTCCTCAAACAGCCCACTTCATCCGGTCAGTTTCACTTTGATCAGACATGCGCTTGACCTTTTGTTGCATTTTTGAGATGCGTAAACACCCTGTGGAATAAACACCCCCTTCAGAACACAAACAGGAAAAAGAGCGTTTCTCCTCTGAGTTCATCTGAACTATCAATGGCATTAAAACACACCACTGGAGATAGAGCTCAGAAGAATTTACTGCCCTGGGGAGGGTCTTTTGTGTTAATCCACCTTTATGAGCTTGTTTTTAATCGCTGCTGGCAGAGAGGCTAAAACCCAGCTCAGCCATATCTGAGGGAAGGTGGAGTACACCCTGAACAACTTGCCAGTCAATCATGGGGCAGCACAGACACAATTTAAATTCATGCCTCGGGGGAATATGGAACAACCAGTTCGGCTAAATTCTTTGCACATGATTTTGGTCTGTCAAAGAAAACTCACCTAAGCACAAGGAGAACATGCAAACTTCAGATAGAAATGCTGTAACCAAGCGTGGGACATGAACACAGGACCGTCATGCTTTGAGACCCATTGTACCATCCCATAAAGCTTTACTTTATATTCTCTCCCAGTCATTGGGGTGCTACCTAACTGTGATCACCTGTCTTGTGTCTCACCAAAATCATTTGATCTAGACATGTACACCCATGTTCCATTCCAGGACAATTTTTTTCCCCCTTGCATTAAATGTCTGAGTAAGAATTTATTTATTTGTGTATTTAACCCATGAAGCAACATAGAAAAATAAAATAACAAACAGACAAAAGGGATCCGGAGTCTCTCAATGCTAGACCCTTTTATCAAAGTCCATTGAAGTGGTACCTTGACTTATGAAATTAATCCATTCCGAGAGCAAGCTAATAAGTCAAAATGATTGTTCAATCTTCTTTTCCTTTTGACTGATCCCTTCAGCGGTCGCCACAGCAAATCATCTGCCTCCATCTCACCCTATCCTCTGCATTTTCTTCGCTTACACCAACTACATTCATGTCCTCCTTCACCACATCCATAAATCTCCTCTTTGGTCTTCCTCCAGACCTTCTGCCTGGTAGTTCCAACCCCGGCATCCTACTACCAATATACTCCCTGTCCCTCCTCTGTACATGTCCAAACCATCTCAATCTAGACTCTGACTTTGTCTTCAATAACCTCTTACATGTGCTGCCCCTCTGATGTACTCATTCCTGATCCTATCCATCCTCGTTACTCCCAAAGAGAACCTCAACATTTTCATCTCTGCTACCTCCAGCTCTGCCTCTTGTCTAATCTTCAGTGCCACTGTTTCTAAACCATACAACATCGCTGACCTCAACACCGTCTTGTACACTTTTCCTTTCATTCTTGCCGATACCTTCCTATCACACATCACACTGCACATTTTTCTCCAACCATTCCAACCAGCCTACACACACTTCACCTCTTTTCCACACTCTCCATTGCTCTGGACAGTCAAGTAAATATTTAACATCCTCCACCTTCCTTATATCTGCTCCCTGGAACCTCACAGTTCCTCTTGGGTCCTTCTCATTCACACACATGTATACTGTCTTACGGGGGCTGACCTTCATTCCTCTCCTTTCCAGAGAATACTTCTACTTGTTCTCTGCTCTCACTACAGATCACAATGTAATCATCAAACATGGAGAGATGGAGTTTATGGAGATTCTTGATTAACCTCATCTGTCAGCCTTTCGATCACCATAGCAAACAAGAACGGGCTCAGAGCTGATCCTTGATGCAGTCCCACTTCCACCTTGAACTCTTTTGTCATGCCGACAGCACAGCTCACCACTCTTACATCTCTTGTACATGTCCTGCACCATTCTAACATACTTCTCTGCCACTCCAGACCTCCTCATGCAATACCAGGGTTCCTATCTCAGCACCCTATCATACGCTTTCTCCAGATCCACAAAGGCACAATGCAGCTCCGTCTGACCTTCTCTGTACTTCTCTATTAACATCCTAAAAGCAAACACTGCATCTGTGGTGCTCTTTCTTGGCATGGAACCAAACTGTTGTTCACAAATGCTGACCTCTGCCCTTAGTCTAGCTTAAACTATTCTTTATTATAACTTCATCATATGGCTCATCAACTTTATCCCTCTGTAGTTGCCACAACTCCTCCAGCATTCTCTTACTCTCTAAGACCTTGTTGCATGTTCTTGTCAGAAAGTCCACTGCTACCTCTCCTCGACACTTTCATACTGCCACAGGTATGTCATCAGGACCAACTGCCTTTCCACTCTTCATCCTCTTCAATGCCCTTCCTCCTCATTTCACCCTTATTAATCTTTGCAACTTCCTGGTCCTCAAGAGTCACATCTTTGACTTTTTTTCTTTCTCCTTTTCCTCATTCATCAGCTCTTCAAAGTACCCTTTCCATCTTCCCAGCACACTTCTGTCATCAGTCAATACATTTCCCTCTCTGTCCTTTATCACTCTAACTTGCTGCACTGCACATCCTTCCCATCTCTATTTCTCTGCTGTGCCACCCAGTATAAACCATTTTCTCCCTCCTTACTGTCCAGCCTAGCATATAAGTCATCATACACCTTGTGTTTTACCTTTTACACTGCTACCTTCACCTTAGGCTGTGTCTCTCTTTACTTCTATTTACTCTCTTCAGTCCTCTCAATGTCCTACTTCTTCTTGGCTAACCTCTTCCTTTGTACACACTCCTGCACTTCCTCATTCCACCACCAAGTCTCCTTATCTACTTTCCTTCCAGAGGACACACAAAGTAGTCTCATACCGGTCTCCCTGATCCCATTAGCTGTAGTTGTCCAGTCATCTGGAAGCACTTCCAGACCACCAAAAGCTTGTTTCAACCCCTCCTTCAAAACAACATGATACTCTTCCTTTTTCAGCTTCCACCACTTTGTCTTCTGCTCTGCCTTTGCCTTCTTCACCTTCCTCACCATCAGCATCATCCTACACACCATCATATGATGCAGTTTGGCAACACTCTCACCCACTACTACTTTGCAGTCACTGACTTCCTTCAAATTACATCGTCTGCACAAGATGTAGTTTAACTGTGTGCTCGTACCTCTGCTTTTATAAGTCACCCTATGCTCCTGTTTCTTCTGGAAGAAAGTATTCACCACAACCATTTCCATCCTTTTTGCAAAATCTACCAACATCTGTCCTTCTGTGTTCCTGTCCTGGATACCAAACCTGCCCATCACTTCCCCATCCCTGCTGTTGCCTGTACCAACATGTCCATTGAAGTCTGCACCAATGACCACTCTTTCACCTCGCATCACTTCATCTAACTCACTCCAGAATCTCTCCTCTTCTCGCTCACATCCTGTCTGTGGGGCATAAGCACTAACAACATTGAACATCATGCCTTCAATTTCTATCTTGAGACTCATCACTCTTTCTGACACTCTTTTCACTTCTAGAACATTCCTGACAAACTCCTCCTTCAAGATGACTCCGACTCCATTTCTCTTCCCATCCACACCATGATAAAACAGCTTAAACCCTGCTCCTAAGCTTCTAGCTTTGCTACCTTTCCACCTGGACTCCTGAACACACAGTATGTCCACCTTCCTCCTCTTCATCATGTCAGCCAGCTCTTTACCTTTTCCTGTCATAGTTCCAACATTCAAAGTCCCTACTCTCAGTCCTAGACTCATGCTTGTTCTCTTCTCTCTCCACATACGGACACGCCTCCTGCCTCTCCTTCTTTGACAAACAGTAGCCCAGTTTCCACCAGCACCCTGTTGGTTAACAGCACTGATGGTGGTCTTTGTTAACCCGGGCCTTGACCGATCCGGTTTGGAAGTCACATTGATAATAAGCATAGTAGATTTGGCACAGGTTTTGTGTCGGATGCCCTTCCTTACACAACCTTGTGCATTTATCCAGGCTTGGGACTAGCGTGAGAAACAGCACTTGTTTGCCAAAGGCTGCATTCAAAATGTTCATTAGATAAAATAAAAATCCCCTAGGAACTAATAGAAAACCGATTAATCCGTTCCAAACCCCTCCCAAACTCATATAACCTGACACAAACATATTAGTATATATTTGACCTTATATATTTAAGATAAGTATGGGTTTCCACTGGGTACTCAGGATTTCTCCTACAAGCCAGGGAAGTGCACAGTGGGTTAATTACAAATATAATTTTTTATACAGCTGAGCAGTGGTGGCCTCGTGGTAAAGTGCGCTGTATCACTGATCCTAAGGTTGGGGGTTCAAGTCCCACTCTTCACAAGGTTTTCACTGTCCCCACAGTGCAGCTAACTGGGTTATCACTGTCTATGGTGAGAGGTTCATGTAAAAGAACCATTGATGACTTTTGTAAAGAGTAGCTGCATAACTGTCAGCGTGTTTCTGTTCCTTGCTAAAGGGTTGTGTCAGGAAGGGAATCCGACATAAAAAAAAAAAAAACTATGCCAAATCAAACGTGCGAATCAGATGATTCACTGTGGCGACCGAAGCCGAAAACAAGAAGATGTAAAAACAATAAATATTTCCGAATAATAATATTACATGTGCATTAAAATTAATAATAATTAATAATAAATAATAATAAAACAATAATAAACTAGACAAAGGCAGATGATTCGCTATGGTGTCCCCTGAAGGGACCAGCCAAAAGAAAAGAAGAAATCAACTCACCCTTTCGATCATCGACTGTGGCAAAGATGTCACGTGGGCACAAAGTTGTCACATGGGCAGACATGAGGTAGTGTGTAACAGAGGAGGAGGAGAAGATTTTTGTGCATGTGCCCGATATGAATGCCAGCAAGGAAAGGCTCATGGTGAGCTCCCACAAGTCCATTACTTCTCAAATGGTAGGCTGCACGTAGTGTGATGCCAGGTGGGTGGTAGTGGCACTCTCACTGTGTTACATATTGTGTAGGGGAAATGCACCGAGCAAACGATATGAAGTGCAATAAACACTATTTATAGTCATGCGTAGGGCACTGGGGAGGGGGGGGGGGGCTTCCTACAGGGGGCATCACAGGAGATAATTGAGAAGCACTGAACAAGGCGTTCTCAGAACGTGGAGGAATTACCGTGTAAGAATTTGAGACTAATCGGCCCAGAAAATAAATTTCCCCTGCAGAGCTTGTAAATCAAAACTTTGCTCTTTGGATGGGATTTTTTTTTTTTTTTTTTTGGTTGGATCAAATCTCATAGCATGAAAAATTCATTATAAAAGACACTTGTAAGTCAAGGTACCACTGTATATCAACAATTATCTTGTGACCTTCAAACTAGGTCAGGTGTCCCATATACAATAACAGCCTATTTGCCCATGAAGGAGCCCCATACACCATTTAATTTCATTCAAAGGTTATTGCATTAACAAGTCATATGGATGGACAGATACAGCTTATTTCTGCTGTCCCTGCTTTTCTCACCTTTGGAGCTAATAAGACCCAGTAAAACTGACCACGCACAAACCAGTGAGACTTAGAC
Organism: Plotosus lineatus; assembly: GCA_024760905.1. Lineage (NCBI taxonomy): Eukaryota > Metazoa > Chordata > Actinopteri > Siluriformes > Plotosidae > Plotosus > Plotosus lineatus. The sequence goes on from CM045730.1 coordinate 71,945,822, forward strand.
TGATGACAGTTTTTATTGAAAAGTACATCCTCTACAAACAACCCGACCTGTAACTTTTTCATGCACTTTAAACAATTACAGTTTTATATTTAGCTGCTGAAGGTTGAACGTGGGAGGACTTGTTAGGACCAGGGAATATGCTGCTTCATCCATTTCCTAATCAACTCAATGGCCTTATTTATAAAAGCCCCGTCTATGCAGCATTATTTATTTTTTATTTATTTATTTATGCATTTTAACGATGAGTAGATGCATGTCTCAGTGCCGCTGCCAGGACTCGTATATTAGATTAAATCAAGCTCTCTGTGCGGTTTGGCATCTCCTTCATCTCCGAGGACGAGGTTACATTCCTGTGATGGTCTGCATTTAGAAGATACGACAGTAATGAGATTAAAAAAGTGCTGTGTATGATGTGCACATGCTGCACCTGATATAGTTGGGATAATAAAAATAAAACATCAGACTGCACCCCAAACAATCACGTTTATTTAATCCATTTCAAAAATAATCCATTTAAGATTCTTTACTTTTCCAAAGATAATTATTTTCTTTTCTCTAGTAATGTTTCTGTAGATCTGTGTACATCTTCTACAAAGAGCTACGGGTTAGCCTCGAGAAATTCTCCCATGTTAGCTTGAAGAAGCTGGTTCAGTTTATCCTCAAATTTATCTTCACATTCGATTCAAGGATCTCCTTCAAGTTAACTTTGGGAAGGTCCCTCTTCAGGTTGGGTTCCAGGAGTTCATCCATGTCAAGCTCCAGAAGTCCTCTCAGTTTATCTTCGAGAACTTTCCTGAAAGTGAAATGAAAGGCAAGAATTCCAAACTCTTACAGGTTTGAAGTTATAATCTGCTAAAATCCTTCTGATATTTTAAACTAGCCGCTTTGAAAAGGCTGTGGTGTCACCTTTGTGATGGTGTGGAATCATAACAGCAGGATGTGAATCCCCCAGTTAATATAAGGCACTTTAATGGCAATAACAACAGTATACAGATATCACACAAATATAATTTGTACATGTTTCTATTCACACACATCACACAAGAGTCCGTGTGGACATATGGAACAGAATATCGTGCCATGTGTTTACATGCAAATCAGCACTTTATTGAAGAATTATCATCGCTGGTCTTTTATTCTTTACATGTAATAAGGTTCATGAAAAGACACAAATGAATACAAACACACATCTCTGTATACAGGTGTTAAAGTTTGAATTTAATTTCCTTTGAAAAAAAGTTCTTCATTTCCACCATTTGAGCAGTAGTGGCCTGACTGTGAGGTGCTGGATTACTGTTCCCCTGATTGGGGGTTCAAGGCTCACTATCACCGGGTTCTTACTGCTGTCCCCCCAGTGCAGGGTTAGCAAAGGCCGGCCATGCCTCTCACTGTCCGTGGTGGAGATTCATATAAAAGACTTTCATAAAGAGGAGCTGCATAGCCATCAGCGTGTTTCGGCTCTGTGATGGACCGGTGAGCCTTCCAGGGTGTACTCTTCCCTTGCCCAGAGTCAGCTGAGATGGGTGCCATCCTCCCCGTGACCCTAATTCTGAAAAAAAAAAAAAAAAGTTGTTTTTTCAACGTCCCTTCAGGTGCGCCTTAAGAAACAACAAAGATAAATAAATAAAGAAATAAATTTAAAATAAATCAGAAAGCAGAACAGAAGAAAGAGGAGGAACAACAACCATCAAACACAATGAATACTGAAGAGAAAGAGGGATAAAGAGAGAAAATAAAGAAATGTTCAAGAGGAACTACAGACACAGAGCAAAGGAAAGAACAGATTTCAGAACAGAGAGAGAAAATGAGACAGAAACACTACATCCTTATAAGGGTCATGTGGAGGCCAACGCCCATCTCAGTCGACTGTGGGGGAAGATGGGGTGTGATTTTTTCCCTCCATCTGATGAATCTCACCTTCGAAGAAAGAAATAAAGATTTCCCTTTTTCTCTGAATACACAAACAATATTCATTTTTCTTCATCCATTTCCTCCTGATCTCTCTCTCTGTCTCTCTCTCTCTCTCTCTCTCTCTCTCTCTCTCGCTCTCTCTCTCTCTCTCTGACTTTCTCTCTGACTCTCTCTGTCTCCCCTCACTCACTCACTCACTCATTCACTCACTCTATCTCTCTCTCTATCTTTCTCTCTCTCTCTCTCTCTCTCTCTGACTCTCTATCTGCCCCCTCTCTCTTTCTTTCTCTGTCTCTCATGCTCTCACACTCTGTTCTCCTCAGTCTCTCTCTCACACTCTCTCCCTTACTTGTTATCTCTCTCTCTCTCTCTCTCTCTCTCTCTCTCTCTCTCTCTCTCTCTCTCTCTCTCGCTGTCTCTCCCTCTCCCTCACTCTCTCTCTCTCTCCCGCTCTCTCTCTCGCTGTTTCAATCTTGTCCTTTGTCATTTCAATCTGTTTTCTTCTTCTTTCTTTCTGCGTCTCCTGCCCGCCTCGTTCTGTTTGGTCCTACAGGATCTTCCACTGACCCCGAGGACACTCCATCAATCACGACCACTTTTTAAAACCACGCTTCACTCCTCCAGTTTGCTTCCTGGCTGATGCTACTGAGAAGCTAACTTGAGTCTTTATTAATCAGCGGGATGGAAACTGAATGCTTTAAACACACAGCTGCGTCTTTATCAGCTAAATATTCACTAATCCTACATTCAGAAAAGAAGAAGACTCTGTGTCTGGGTCCGGGTCCGATCTGTGATATCTTCACTCTTATTTGGATCTTCTGGTTCCCCCGAGATAAAACAACAGTGCGACTGTTTAAACAGCTCATAGTTTCACTTCACTCAGAATTGATTTTGTCTCGAATGATGCAGTTATATTATGCTAAGTGGTGGCTATTGATTTTGTACTTATTAGTGACACTAGCCGAGCTGCTCAGATGCAGCTCTCCAGATGCTTCATGAATTAAACATAAATAAATAAATAAATAACATTATCATGCAGTGTAATGCAGGTTATGGGAATAAGGAACAATCATGAATTCATAAAGCTGGCAGGAGTCAGGCGATGAGCAAACATTAACATTTAGACAAGATGGTGGCGCAGGCAGATGCTGCAGCCCGGCGTCTTCACGTTCTAGCAGCTATGCCTTTTATTTTCTTTGTTGTGTGCCACTTTTTCTTTCCCAGGCTCACTCCCTGGCAGCTGCACATGTGCACAATAGCCTAGCCGATCGTGGTTCGTGATCATTGCTTTTCCACATTCAGAAACAATAGTAAGTGGGATTTATACCACCCAGAGATTTGTAAGTCCGCGGACCTCTCTCGCTCGCCATCCCTCCACTGAAATGGTGCGGGTGGCAGTGGCACAGAAAACAGAAGAGGGGTAGGAGAGTGAGGATAAGGGCTAAGCTGAATGCTAACCTCTACAGATCAGCCATCCCAAGCTTATATTTCATCAGCTCCTGATCTTTCAGCAATGAGGTACAAATGCGCTTTAACTCACATCACATATTGAGTCACGGGAACTTCCCCGGATGCCGCCACTGAGCTAGCGGGATTCAGTGCGGATATAACCAGCATGTCCGGTAAGAAATGTGGAGAAGCCCTGGGTGTTTACATCAGCAACAGCTGGTGCTCCAACTTCATAATTAAAGATCTTCACTGCTGGGTGGATATCAAGTATCTGATGATGCAGTGTGAACCTGTTTATCTGCTGCGAGACATCACAGCTGTACTTATAGTCGTAGCTTATGTGATGCCCCAAGCTAATGCTAAGCTAAACATAGAGGTATTACAACAATCCATTAACAAACGGTTATCGGCGAAGTGGGACAATGTTATAACTGCAGGAGGAGACTTTAACCATTCAAACTTGAGGTCTGTCTTGCTCAGATTCTATAAAAAAATGAGTTTTCTGATGAGAGGGAGAGAAAGAAAAAAACCCACACTGGATCAGGTCTACACCAACATCTCAGATGCCTATAAATCCATCACTCTGCCACATCTCGGGCTCTCCTAGCAACTCTGTCTCTGATTCCTGCTTATTAAACTAAAATCTCGAACCAAAGACCATCAGTTAGAACAGTGAAAGTGCTGATGGGGGAAGCTGATGACCCTCCAGGTCAAACATCAGCTGTGTTCTCCTACATAGACTACTACACAGAGAACATGACCACAACAGGAACTGTTACCGTGTCCTGAACCATAAACCTTGGATTAACAGTGAGGTGCACATCATGCTTAGAGCACAGGATGATGCCCTCAAGTCAGGAGACCAGCAGGTGTACGAAGAGACTTGCCAGGCCCTGCAAAAAGGTATCAAAAAAGCTAAGCGTAAACATAAACAACTCATCAAGGAGCACACTGATGAAAACAACACCAGGAACATGTGGAAGGGGATCAAGACACTCACTGGCTACAAGGACACGCACATGTCAGCAGACTCCTCTGACCCAACCAGACATCCTGAACCAGTTCTTCGGTCACTTCAATCAACACGACAGAGAGGCACCCACCAGCCCTGCTCTTCCAGAGAGGGACATTGACCCCATCCAGCTGCAGCAGCATCGGATCAGAGCCTCCCTGTGTAAAGTCAACACAAGGAAAGCTACTGGTTCAGATGGAGTAACAGGAAGGGAACCCAAATCATGTGCAGATAACTTGCAGGGGTTTTTACCACCATCTTTAACCTCTTGCCACTACAATGTATGGTTCCCACCTGCCGCAAATCAGCCACCATTATTTCAGTGTCTAAGAGCACAACAATTTACCTAAATGACGACACCCAGTTGCTCTGACCTCCATCATCACCACATGTTTTGAGAGACTCATCTTGTCTCACATCAAGGCTGCCATCCCTGCTGATCTCGATCCACTTCAGTTTGCATACAGAGCACACAGGTCAACAGAGGGATGCCATCAATGCTGCCATCTCCTCTGTGAGGAGGCTGTTCGTAGACTTCAGCTCCACTTTTAACAGTCACACCACATAAACTGGTTCAGAAGTTGGGCAATCTGGGCCAAGGGAGCTCAGTGTGCATCTGGATACTGGACATTCTTAGCAACAGACTTCAGAACATCAAGATAGAACACATCTCCTCCACTCTCATCCTGAACAACGGAACACCACAGGGGTGTGTTCATAGCCCCCTTCTCTTTCTCTGTGGTTCAATTGGTTTCCTCAGGGTGCACTGGTTTCCTCACAGTTCAAAAACATACAAAGTAGGCTAAGAGACTGTTTTAGTTAATACGTTTTTGGTGGGATTGTTAATGAATATTTATAGGAGTGAATAAAAAATAAGGGAACCGAACACACAATCTTAGTATCAACATGTAAAGTATATCATTTAGAAACTGTAGCTTCACAGAAGATTCCAATAACACAACAATATCATTACTTCTTTATTTACATTACGTTATTGACGATGACATCACATCATGTGACCCGAGCATTGCACACCTCTTGTTCTCTATAATACTGTCCACTGCAAAAAATCCTTAAGTTTCAAATTTGTATGACGTTTACGTACTTACATTAAACGTCATCTACAATATGAGATTTGAGAAGGAAAAAAAATGAAGAACAGCATTGCTGTTGGTTACATAAACTGGATGGATGGAAAAGGTTCTCTGAAGGCTCTTCTCATGCCTGCTGCTCCTCATGATAGGCAGGAAAGCTAATGAGAAATTATTACCATGAATTTTTTTTTTTTTTTTTTTTTTTTTTTGAGTTCAGGTAGTTTAGGATTGCTGGTTCAGTGGTGGTAGGGATGCTGTAGCACTACACTGGGTGTTCGAGGATAAAAGTGTGTGAAGCACACCAGGTAATAATCGAATGGGTGCCTGGCATTAGCTGCGGGATCTGAGCAGGCTCTTTGTAGCTGGCAGGTTTCAAACGACTTCGGCTCATCGAGGTTGCCTCTGTTCTGTCGTCTCCCCAGATTGAGCACGACCTTTTAGAGACCATCTGTCTGTCCATATTACAATGTGCTGAATGTATAAAAACAAAACAGAAGCAGTCAATTTAGATCTAATACTAAAGGCATTAGACTGTGTTCAGTCCATGCAATGTTTAATTGCCTGCAGGAGACCAAGACAAGGTGTGTGTGTGTGTGTGTGTGTGTGTGTGTGTGTGTGTGTGTGTGTGTGTGTGTGTGTGTGTGTGTGTGTGTGCGTGTGTGTGTGTGTGTGTGTGTGTGCTATACATTGAAGATTAGGTATCTGTATTTAAGATTAAAAATGAAAAAAGACAATAAGTTCCTAGGTGCCCTTTAAAGCGCTTATGCGGGTTTCCTCTGAGTACTCAGGTTTCCTCCCACAGCCCAGAGACATCCACAATAGGCCAGTTTTGTTTTGGAGTTCCCAATTGTTCATAGGTGTGAGTGTGAGTGGCGGTGTGTGTGTGTGCGTGTTGGCCCTGCAATGGACTATCGAGCGGTTCAGGGTGTACCCTGCATTCATCCAAAATTAGATAAGATAGGCTCCAACCTCCATGTGACCCCAGTAATATTACGTGATTTAGCATTTTACATTTAACCTATTTTAATTTGTATATTGATGTTTTAAACAATGTAGAAATTAAATTGAAATTTATGAAATTTTCAAATAATCAGAAATATTGGAGCATGTGATTGACATGTCTAGTTTTGCTCAGGTTTGATCTGTTTGTGTGATTGATTGCTGAATGATGAGTCTTGGCTTAAATCCTGGATTGTACTGTAAACATTGGTTATTGTTAAAGAGGATAAATCAACATGAAGATTAGAACTGATAGACGTGGCGTTACACAAACATTGAGCACAACCAGTACACAAAACCACTGGAGTACCAACAGACAGACCTGGACCAGGTTCTCCAAGGAAAAGTACAGAAACAGTGAGAGCTGTAAAGAACCCCCCACAACAAATTCAGTGGCATCATTTACAACCTCTACAGAGCAGGGATGAAAAACAGGTTACAGAAACAAGCTACAAAAGTTTGGAAACGGAGAAGAACATCTACCAGAATGAAGAAACTATGTGTGGAGAAATCATGGGGCTTCTCATCATCCAAAACATACAAGGTCATAAGTGAAGCATGGTGGTGCTAGAGTCATGGCTTAGGTGTGTGTAGCTGCTTCTGGAACATGCTTCTCATCTCATCTAAACTTTACTGATGATGGAACTCATGCTGGAAGCAGCAAGAGAATGTCAGAAGTACATGAACGTTCCATTGAATAATTCACAGAGAAATGTGTACATCTAACTGTGAGGAGCATTATCACACAGCCAAACTACCACCCTGAATCTAGTGCAACATCAACAAGATCTCTACCGGGGGAAAAGAGGAAGGTTTTAGATCAGACGAGTCAGTTTAAAGCACCTCAGATGGGTTATGATTGGCCTGGCATGATTGATGCAGATTAGTGATGTCACTGACCTGATGCGATTGATGTGGATTAGTAGTAATTAATGCAAAGAAAAGATTTATTCACCAAAAAACGTAATCCTACATGGGTCACTTAGAGACTTGATCTTATATCTACTATTAGTGCTCCAGTCCATTGCAGGGTCAACACACACACACACACACACACACACACACACACACACACACACACACACACACACACACACACACACACACACACACACACACACACACACACACTCATATACAAGAAAACCGGGGAGGAAACCAGAATACACAGATGAAACAGACACAAGCATGAGGAGAACATGCAAAATTCAACCAAACCCAATTCCTTCTTGTGTTCATCAGGTCAGCATAATACTACCACTACCACTTCTACTACCACTTCTACTACTACTACTACTACTACTAATAGTAATAATAATAGGACAGTACAGTGGCACATTTGCCTCACAGCAAGGATCGGGTTCAAGTCCTAGGCATAGGATGTGTTCGTGTGGAGTTAGCATGGTCTCCCGTGCTTGCGTGGGTTTCCTCTGGGTACATGCACAAAAACATGCACAGTGAGTTAATTGGCTGTTCCAAATAACCTGTAGGTATGAATGTGAATGGTTGTGTGTTGATCCTGTGATGGCCTGGTGACCTGTCTAGGGTGTACCCCACCCTGGACTGGAGTCTGATGATTAAGATCAAGCATCTGAGAAAATAAATGCATATATAAAAAAGGTGTTTATGTATATAAAGATGTTTATGCATAAATGTGTTTCTTTTTCTTCTTTTCCTTTCAGTTTTTCCCTTCAGGGGTCGCCACAGCGAATCATCTGCCTCCATCTCACCCTATCCTCTGCATCTTTTTCTCTTACACCAACTGCCTTCATGTCCTCCTTCCCCACGTCCATGAATCGTCTCTTTGGTCTTCCTCGAGGCCTTCTGCCTGGTAGTTCCAGCCTCAGCATCCTATTACCAATATACTCACTATCCCTCCTCTGTACATGTCCAAACCATCTCAATCTAGCCTCTCTGACTTTGTCTCCAAAACATCTAACATGTGCTGTCCCTCTGATGTACTCATTCCTGATCCTATCCATCCTCGTTACTCCCAAAGAGAACCTCAACATTTTCATTTCTGCTACCTCCAGCTCTGCCTCCTGTCTTTTCCCCAGGGCCACTGTTTCTAAACCATACAACATCGCTGGCCTCAACACCGTCTTGTACACTTTTCCTTTCATTCTTGCCGATACTCTCCTATCACACATCACACCAGACACTTTTCTCCAACCATTCCAATCAGCCTGCACACGCTTCTTCACCTCTTTTCCACACTCTCCATTGCTCTGGATTGTTGAGCCTAAGTACTTAAAATCCTCCACCTTCCTTATCTCTGCTCCCTGTAACCTCACCGTTCCTGTTGGGTCCTTGGCATTTATACACATGTATTCTGTCTTACAGAGACTAATCTTCATTCCCCTCCTTTCCAAGGCATACCTCCACCTCTCAAAGATTTCCTGCACTTGTTCTCTGCTCTCACTGCAGATCACAATATGATTTGCAAACATCATAGTCCATGGAGATTCTTGTCTAACCTCGTCTGTCAGTCTGTCCATCACCATAACATACAAGAAGGGGCTCAGAGCTGATCCTTGATGCAGTCCCACTTCCGCCTTGAACTCTTCTGTCACACCGACAGCACACCTCTCATACATGTCCTGCACCACTCTAACATACTTCTCTGCCACTCTAGACTTCCTCATGCAATACCACAGTTCCTCTCTCAGCACCCTGTCATATGCTTTCTCCAGATCCTCAAAGGCACAATGCAGCTCCTTCTGACCTTCTCTGTACTTCTCTATTAACATCCTCAAAGCAAACACTGCATCTGTGGTGCTCTTTCTTGGCATGAAACCAAACTGTTGTTCACAAATGCTGACCTCTGCCCTTAGTCTAGCTTCCACTATTATTTCTCATAACTTCATCGTATGGCTCATCAACTTTATCCCTCTGTAGTTGCCACAGCTCTGCCTGTCTCCCTTGTTCTTTAAAATGGGCACAAGCACACTTCTCCTTGTAAAAATGTGTTTATGTATATAAATGTGTTTATGTATATAAATGTGTTTATGTACATAAAAGTGCATTGTAAAAAAGTGTTTATGTATATAAATGTGTATT
>CM045730.1:71960346-71965346 GCA_024760905.1 Plotosus lineatus
TGAGGTGTGTGTGTGTGTGTGTGTGTGTGTGTGTGTGTGTGTGTGTGTGTGTGTGTGTGTGTATTACACCCTGAGGCAGTAGCAGGGTCCGTGTTAGCGCTCGTCGATTCAGGGTCAGATTTATTGACAGCTGTTTCATGCCCTGTAGCACCAAGTGGCAGGAGGAGGGTGTGATGAAGCCTTGATGGCGTTGGGGGATGAAGGTGGTTCAGCGGGTTCTTAAGGAGATGGAGGCTTGTCAGGAGACAGAGTTGTGCTGGGAGTGTTAGCAGCCAATTTCCCCAGCATTTCCGACTTTGCCTGAAGTGTCACTTTAGTTTGATAATAGGGATGGGGTCAGGGAGCCTCCCCGCGCTGCCCTGCTACCAGGCGTTCGGTTGTCATCTCTTTTCTGGATGTTTGTGTGTTTTTTCCTGTGTGTTGTCATCATCTCCCTGAAGCTCTGGGCCTCACAGCACAAATCTGCACGAGCTCCCATGTGACGTTGTTTTCTTTCTCTTCTTTATCCCTTGATTTGTTTTTCGAGTCTTGACATGTTCTTTTCCCATGTTCTTCAACTTTCATTGTAATGCATGACCCAATAAAACATTACACATCCATTCAGTCTTTTTCCGAACCGCTTCATCCTAATTAGGGTCAAAGGGAGGCTGGCACTCATCTCAGCCGACTCTGGGTCACCTCAGACAGCTTGCCAGGCCAGCACTGGGCAGAAACACACCGACGGCTATACAGCAATGGTTCTTTTATATGCCTCACACCACAGGCAGTGAGTGACATGGCCGGCCTTTGGGGCTTTGATAGCCCAGTTAGTGCATTGGGGGGGGCATCCAGAAGAACCGTTAACAGTGGGGCTTGAATCCCCAACTTTTGGATCGGCGATCCAGCCCCTTACCTGTGGACCACCACTGCCCTCACTTGTAATATATTCAGTTCTCATTAATGATTACATTAAAGGATCATCTTTCAACCCCTTTAATTCAGGCCGTCATCATCTATAAACTCTCGGATGTGATTTCTCAAGGTCTCCATTCTTTGGCAGCTCATGGTGGGTGGAACAGCAGTGATCTCCTTCCGAACAGAGTGACCGTAAGGACTTCACGAGTTTGGGGTAGATGAGTATTCACTCGTGATTTTAGCTAGCGCTGGTGAACAAATCACAAGGGGCGTGGTCAGCTGAATGGCCACACATCACCACAGTACAAGATCACCCGATTCGGAAACACTGCCCTTAGCATTTCCAGTGATCTTCCAGCAGTGTGTGTGCTGTGAGGGTTTGGTCCACCAACAGACTTTAGCCCCGCCTCTCCTGCCTCACTAAGTCCAGTTGATTCTCTTTATTAATTTTTGATGTACCTTTGAAGAGTGGGAGGGTTTTTTTTTTTTTTTTTTTTTGGTGGTAGTGGTGGTGTCACCCTTTGTAAGATAATATGGTACATGTCTTCTTCTTCTTCTTCTTCTTCTTCTTCTTGTTCTTCTTCTTCTACTACTACTACCTCTTGCCTGTGATGGCTATACCAGGCTTTCTGACCCCCAACTTCTCCCCTCTTCCCCTTGTTTACACTCCACAGACTTTGTTTGTAGTTTTATTTTGGTAATACATTGGCAGAGTCCGTGTTTTGCTCTGTTCTTCAGTTCCTGAGCTACGCTTTCCATCAGGTAAAGCTGGTCCTGGGCCCCACGATGCAGCTGCATCACAAGCCCACGAAGTGTAACCTTTAATCCTTAAAAGACCTCTTCAACTTTTTCATTAATTCTACCAAGGCCTGATATGGGATCACTTCTTATCCTTTGTATCCTAATGGATCCAATTAGGTTGGCAAATGGGATTTGTTTCTATTTCTGGTACTTGAAGATGGTTTGATATGCGCTGGAGAAAAAAAGTCTGGATGGGCAACACTGACCTAAAAGCACCGAGAGCACATTAGCTTAATTGCATTCATTTTACATTTTCACGGGAATATATTGAAGTTTTCTCTGAACATTTTAAACGTTCTTGCCGTGCCTGATAATGCAAGTGAGACGAGTCTGGTTTAAACTGTTCAGATTCAGAACAAGAGTAAACACACCGCGTCTCATTTCTAATTTAATCATCAACCACACTCGGTGAATTACTGAAACTATTGATTGTTTTATTTATATATGAAGAATTAACATTTCCCTCTCTTTAACTCACACACTCACTCACTGAGGGTCGTAGGGAGACTGGAGCCCATCTCAGCCAACACATAGGATCAGTACACATCTATGGACACTCTCACCTCAGGGCAATTTAGAACAGCCTCTTAGACTAATGTGCTGCGGGTGTGCGTTATTGTGCGTAGGCAACATAGCTGTCAGCGTGTTTCTGCCCCTCGCCAAAGAGCTGTGTGAGGAAGGGCATCCAAAGTAAAATCAAACTTGCCAATCAGATGACTTGCTGTGGAGACCCCTGAGAAAAAAACAAAAAAACAAACAAACAAAAAAAAAAACCAAAAACAAAAACTAATGTGCTTGTCTTTGGGGGCGTCACTGTGGTGCAGTGGTTGAGGTCCTAGGTTCGATTCCTGGGCCCGGGATATTGCTGTGTTTAGTTTGCATCTTCTCCCTGTGCTTGTGTGGGTTTCCTCTGGGTACCCCGGTTTCCTTCCACAGTCCAAGAGCATGTACTGTAGGATAATTGGTGGTTTGAAATCACCCCTAGGTGTGAGTGTTTGAATGGTTGTGTTTGGCCTGGCCAACTGTCCAGGGTGTACCCTGCCCACACCCAGAGTTGGCTGAGATATGCGCTAGTCTTCCCTCACCCTTAACAAGTTAGAAAATGAACCGTAGAAAGCATGTGCAGGAACAGGGGAACATGCAAACTCCACACAGAAACGCCCTCATCGAGCCCAGGGCTCGAACCCGGGACCTTCTTGCTGTGAGATGGAAGTGCTAGCTGCTGCCTGTTACCCATTCAGCTAAGATGTAATACTGTGGTGTCTTGTGATGGCCTGGCAAGCTGTCCAGGGTGTACACTGCCCTTCCCCGAAGTCAGCAGAGATGGGCACCAGCCTCACTGATGCCATAATTAGAATTGAACGGTTCAGTAAATGAATGCAGTGGTGTCTGTCCCCTGGAAATAAAATGGAATCAGATCCACAGTGTCGTTCCAAAGCCACGAGTTTCCTCCTGTACACGAGTGTCAATGAGCCCTACACCGGCCCCCATGGTATTAATGACATCACCATCTTTATTATTTCTCTCAAATTGGTGTCTCTTCTTCTATCTCTGTACAATTCATCTCAGGCTTTTCCACTTTCTCAGTGTGACGTCTCGTTATTGTAAACATACAGAACCAAACCAAGATATAGTGCAGGTGGATAAGAGATACTAAGCTCATGTGCTGGGACGGTTTCACAAATAAAACTTTATATTCATCCAAAATTAATGATAGAACACATCAGATATTCACTAGGGAAAGGTGACCTTTAATGCATTGCATACAGATAAAGGTGACATGAACACCATCACAATCACAATCACCTTTTCAGTCTTGCTTTCAACCAAAATATAAATAACAGGAATATATTCTGTGGGAAAATCCATTGCACCCTTGGCCTCAAAAGCTGCTGTTTCCCTTTTTTTTCCAAATTAAATTTTTGGAAGCGTTTTGTATAATTGCCCCCCCCCAGTCTCTGACACCAATTTACGGAAATTTGTAGTCAATTCAGTTGTGAGAGGCTTGAGGTTATTACGTATTTTAAAATTTTTATTTTATTCTAGTTTCAACCGCCCTCCCAACATTTCAACGGCATTCACCTCTTTGATTTACTGAATTCTGTTTCTTCTTTCTGAAACATTCCGTGACGGATTTCTAATTGTGTCCAGAATCGCTATCCTGCTGATCGATCCAGCTCGGCTTAAACATCAGCTTTCAGACAGACAGCCTCACGCAGTCCTCAAGCACTCGTGGATGTGATATAGAATTCAGAGTTGGATCAGTGAATGTGAGCATCCCGTCTCTGAGGCAGCGCAACCAACCCAAACCATCACATCACAGTGACTATCGCCAAACAACTCGGTGTTTGATTCATCTGCGCAGAGTACATGATCTTCAAACGTCTGGACTATATCTATACGCTCAGGTGAAAACTGCAGTTTTGCTCTGATATTCTTTTCTCGACTGTAACAGCTTTTTCCTGAAGTGCCTCCCAGACGGGCACTCCCAGACTAGTGCAAGTCGAATACTGATTATAGACGTGTGCACTTTCACATCACTAGTCGTACCAGTCACCTGCAGATCCTGTGTTGAAATGTTTTGGTTCCTTCAGATGTATTATTGCATTATTACAGTTAGTAAGATGGCGGTGGTGTGTGCTCAGAGCTCTCAGATTTGATTCTATATCTTGATGTGGTTTTGTTTGTGTTTCAAGACTTTAAGCCTTTATACAGTCTGGGAAGATTGAACTGTTTGAGCAAGGGGAAAAAATCTGGACTATTTGAACCTCTAAAACTGGATTTCATTCCACTGGAGCTGCAGCAGGCAATGGAAGCTCTCACCATCCTTCATCTGTGGCGCAGGAGACAGAGGAGACAAGCGGGGGAAGCGGGGCGAGCTGTGTACTAGGCTACACGCCAACCCAAACAGACTGGCACTTCCCGGTGTTCTCCCCACAAAGGCCAGGTCTAATGGAGTATAAGTATAACATACAGTGGGTCAGGCTTGACCCCACTTTGGCTGACACCCTGAAAAGCTTCCTTGCACACTTCACATCCTCGAGCAGCAGGGAGACCGTACAGCTCGCCCATCAGAGGAGCAGCAGCAGCAGCAGCAGCAGCCCGTCATCCTGCACTGGACCAAGTGTGTTCTACCCGGAGGAAGTTCAATGGAAACAGGGCTGCAGGACCACATAAGGTGTCGGGTTTGACCCTGAAATCATGCGCTGACCAGCAAGCAGGAGTTTTGCTGGACAGTTTCAATCTGTCTCTTCAGCTTGCTATGTATGGTGGTGTAATGTCCACCTCGAGTCCTCCCTCTCACT
>CM045730.1:71970346-71977846 GCA_024760905.1 Plotosus lineatus
ATTGGTCGTCTCAACAGTCAGCCATCTCTAGCTTGATCCAGAGCTGGGTTGTGAAGGCAGCAGCATGATATGCACTATTTATGAATGTAATATATTTATGTTTGAAAAAATACATTTAAATTGCTCTATCCTGGTTTACTGATTTTTGATTGAAATATTTATACCAAATTAAAATAAAATATTATTAAATCATGTAAATGACAAAATAGTCATTGCTGAATAGTGAATAAATGAATGCCAAAGAGGCTTATAAATGACTAACAGAACAGAGCAGAGGACTGGACCCCGAGGAACACCCCACACAGTATAAGGAACACGTTTGATTTGAATCATCAGGTTTTTATCTTTAATGCATCTCAGACTTGATTGTAAATCAGACATTAATAAATATACATAGACAACATTTGTATAGAAGATAAATGAAAGATGAATGCAGTGACACTCCAGTTAATGAATTTAATCTGTTCCTAGGGCAGGCTTGTAAGCTAAAAAGTTCGTTAGATGAAACAATTATTCCCATAAGAAATGACAGAAAACCAATTATTCCGATCCAAACCCTCCCAAACTCAGATAACCTGACACACTCACGTATATTTGACCTAATATATTAAAGATAAACATATAAAAACAATACATATTTAATAATAATACATGTACATTAACATTAATAATAATTGGGCTAATGGTGGCCTGGAGGTAAAGGGTGCTGGATTGCTGATCCTAACGTTGGGGGTTCGAGTCCCACTCTCCACAAGGTTGTCACTGCCCCCCCCCCCCCCCCAAAAGCAGCTAACTGGGTTATCAAAGGCCGGCCATGTCTCTCACTGTCTGTGGTGAGAGCTTCATGTAAAAGAACCATTGCTGACTTTTGTAAAGAGAAGCTGCATAGCCGTCAACGTGTCTGTGCCCCTTGCTAAAGGGTTGTGTTAGGAAGGGTGTCCGACGTAAAAACCTATGCCAAATCAAACATGCGAATCAGATGATTCACTGTGGAGACCCCTGAAAAAGGGAAGAATCTGGAAGGAAAAGAAGAAGATTAATATTTAATAATAAATAATCATAAGACAATACACAATAAATCAACTAACCCTTCCGACCATCGACTGCGGCAAAGATGCAGGCATGAAATGGTGCATAACAGAGGAGGAGGAAGAGGAGAATTCTGCAAGAATCCAGCGAGGAATGTGTTTGAGTCAGTGAATTATTTTATAATGGTTTTTGAGTAAGTGAATTCCCCCAGTCCAGCTAACTGGGTTATCAAAGGCGGGCCATGTCTCTCACTGTCTATGGTTAGAGGCATGTAAAAGAACCATTGCTGACTTTCGTAAAGAGAAGGCAGCAAAGCCTTCAGCGTGTTTCTGTCCCTCGCTAAATGGTTGTGTCAGGAAGCGCATCCGACATAAAAACCTATGCCAAATCAAACGTGCGAATCATTTTCTGTGGCGACCCCTGATAAAGGGAAAAAGCCGATAGGAAATCTCTCTCAATCTCTTCGAGTAAGTGAATCATTTCATACTGGTGTTTGAGTCAGTGATTCATTTTATAAAGTTGTCTGAGTTGGTGAATCGTTTTATCATGGTGTTTGAGTCAGAGAATCATTTTAAAACTATATTTGAGTTGGTGAATCGTTGTTTAACAGTGTATGAGTTAGTGAATCATTTTTAACAGTGTTTGAATTGGTGAATGATTTTATAAGTGTTTGAGTTGGTGAATCATTTTATAACAGTATATTAGTTAGGGAATCATTTTATAACAATGTTTGAGTTGGTGAATCATTTTATAACAGTTTTTGAGTTGGTGAATCATGTTATAATGGTGTTTGAGTTGATGTTTATAAAGGATGAAATAATTTCACATTTTCGAAAACCCATACACACCCCTGATGAGCATGACTTACAACAATGGTGTCAAGTCAGTGATTCATTTTATCTTCTTCTTCTTCTTTGCCTTTCAGCTATTCCCTTCAGGGATCGCCACAGTAAATCATCTGCCTCCATCTCACCCTGTCCTATGCATATTCTTTTCTGATGCCAACGCCCTTAGTCTTGCTTCCACTATTCTTTCCCATAACTTCATCATATGGCTCATCAACTTTATCCCTCTGTAGTTGCCACAACTCTGCACATCTCCCTTGTCCCTTGTACTATCTCCCTTATTCTTTATAATGCAAATCAGTGAATCATTTTAGAATGGTCTAAATTAAATAATGAAATAATGGATCAGTGGTGATACTGTGGTAGAGTGGTATAGCTTCACCGCATGCATGCAGGTCCTGGGCTCAAGTTCCAGGCTCCAATTTCTGTGCAGAGTTTGCATGTTGCCCCAGAGAGTGCTGTAGTTTTCTCCCACAGATCAAAGATGCAGACTGGCAAGTTATTTAGGGTGTACCCCGCCTTAACTCAATGTCAGCCAAGATGCACTCCAGCCTCCCTGCGACCCTGAAAGATAAGTGTAACACCAGCTTAGTATAGCTGTGCTAGATTATATGCTAGGTTCTAGAGGAGTAGAATGAATTATAGAGATTTAAAGTTGAACAGCCGGCAGATTTATTACAATTTTACAATAGCACAAGAAATGTGCAAACAATGTGTAGAGCGCTCTTTACAAAATAAAAATAAAAATAAAATAGGCTTAGAGTCTCTGAGGTTCGATTTGTGTGAATTCGGGAGTCTTTTCCAGGATTGTGATCCGTTTGGGATAAAGTGGTTTTATTTGTTCTTATCTGGGATCCTGTGATTTGAAGTGGTTGGGTCTGTAGATCTACTCTCGCATCCAGAACAGCTGGCCACACTGCTTCTGGATCCGCCAAGAGTTCGCACTGGGTTTAGCTCGCCATCCGTGTCCGAAACCAGCTTCAAGATCAGATCCAGGTCCACTAAAAATCAGTCTGCACATACAGTACAGACACGATGAATAAAATATTTCTTAACAGTAGTTTCTAAATAAAATGAGATCTCATAAAATGTTCAAAATCTTTTACATTGCTGTTTTAACGCTGGTTTTACTTCCATGAATTCAAAATGTATTGCTATGTAGCATAACAAACAACCACAATATTTATTTAACCCTTTTTTCAAGGCATATGAAATTAAATTATTTCAAGTTTGTAACTTAATTGTTTTTAACAACTTATTTCTATGAAATAACACATAAATGAAATGACAAAAGTGCATGAAAGGCACTGAATGGAATGTAATACAAAACAAAAGTGCTTATCTACACTACTTTAGTGCATTAGAAAAAGTGCTTAAACAAAAGCATTTAGAAGAGTAAAATGTAAGGCTCATTTTGTGCACAGCACAATCTTTGTTGTGTACTCCGACTGGTTTTAGCTTTTTAGAGACAAAAAATAGTGCACACAGTTTTAAGTCACCATGTGTAAAGTTAGCATCGGTTTTTAAGCGAGCTTCATGTTGTAATGACTCACCGGAGTTTCCAAGAAAACAAACACACTCCACCCGGTTTGATTGAGAGAGAACAAAACACATACAAGGCTCTGAAAAGTACATAAACTTAGTTAAAACTTGTTAAAAGTTGACTTAAACACATGTTGGATCGTTTGACTGACTTGTGTAGCCTGTGAAGTGCTGTGTGTGTGTCCTGCTGTGCAGCTCTGCTGGGCTTAGCGAGGTGCATGCAGCATGTGCTTATGACGCGTTCAAGGGGACGAGGAAAACTATAGTGCTTTCGTTGGAAATTAGGGGGTTTTACCAATAAAATTAGTAACCATGTATTTATATGGGTTACATAAGGCAATTTGGGAATAAATGAGCAATTCAATCATTTTTTCTTCTTCTTTTCCATTCAGCTTTTCCCGCAGTCACCACAACAATTCAATCGATTTGGCCCAAGTTTTTACATCGGATGCTCTTCCTGATACAACCCATCAGCAAGGGGTAGAAACAGCTCCTCTTTACCAAAGTCAGCACTGGTTCTTTTACATGAACCTCTGACCATAGACAGTGAGAGACATGTCTTAGCCTTTGATAACCCAGTTAGCTGCACTAAGAGGACAGTGACAACCTTGTGGAGAGTGGGACTCGAACCCCCAACCCTAGGATCAGCGATCCAGCCGCTTTACCACCAGGCCACCACTGCCAAAGCAATTAGATAATTATAAATATATATTGCCCTGTGATGGCCTGGCTAGCTGTGTAGGGTGTGCCCTGAATTTGCCCTGAGTTGGCTGAGATGGGCAACAACTCCTCTGTGACTCAGACTAGGATTAAATGGATCATAAAATGAATGCATGAATGAATACAGTGGTGCCTCCTGGAAAAAAATAATTGAATCTGATGCCCAGTTTACAAAAATGATATTAACATCTTATAAATACAACCTAAGCATTAAAATGATGTGTGTGTGTGTGTGTGTGTGTGTGTGTGTGTGTGTGTGTGTGTGTGTGTGTGTGTGTGTGTGTGTGTGTGTGTGTGTGTGTGTGTGTGTGTGTGTTTATGTGTGTGTGTGTGTGTGTGTGTGTGTGTGTGTGTGTGTGTGTGTATGTGTGTATGTGTTTATGTATGTGTGTGTGTGTGTGTGTGTGTGTGTATGTGTTTATGCATGTGTGTGAGTGTGTGTGTGTCTGTGTGTGTGTAAATGTGTTTATGTATGTGTGTGTGTGTGTGTGTGTGTGTGTGTGTGTCTGTATGTGTGTATTTGTGGATGTGTGTGTATGTGTGTATGTGTTTATGTATGTGTGTGTGTGTGTGTGTGTATGTGTGTATGTGTTTATGTATGTGTGTGTGTGAGTGTGTGTGTGTGTGTGTGTGTATTTGTGTATGTGTGTGTATGTGTGTGTGTGTGTGTGTGTGTGTGTATTTGTGGATGTGTGTGTATGTGTGTATGTGTTTATGTATGTGTGTGTGTGTGTGTGTGTGTGTGTCTGTGTGTATGTGTGTGTGTGTGTATTTGTGGATGTGTGTGTATGTGTTTATGTATGTGTGTGTGTGTGTGTGTGTGTGTGTGTGTGTGTGTGTGTGTGTGTGTGTGTGTGTGTGTGTGTGTGTGTGTGTGTGTGTGTGTGTGTGTGTGTGTGTGTGTGTGTGTGTGAGAGAGAGAATAAAGTCCACAGAAGAATTACGAGCATCTTTACCTTACGGCTCATTTGCCCTTGAGGCTATAAAATCCCCGTTTTCTCGAGCGGGAGACACAAGTGAGTCAAGGGAAGTCGTTAGCTGGAGATTTAGCGTGTATGTTGTCGCCTTTATGGAGTTTTCTAAGGAGAAACTCTGTCGTTGTACAATGAAGTGTGAATAAAAACAGCTCACCGATAAACGGTGCCAATCCTGCTGGAGTGCGCGCTAACACGCGCCGTCGACTCGCTAAACACCGCCACTGCCTCAGCTAATGACTTGCCATGTCTTTACTCACAGCTCACCTTAATGATGTCATGCATGGAGGGTTTCATCATTGCTGTGTCTTCCAAAGCTTCATGCTGCTTGCTGATGTCTCTCCTGAGACCCGCCGTGTCTCACCACACAACCACAAGCGTCAACTCACTTTTTATTCCTCCGATAAACCAGAGAACATTCTCAGAGTCTGATTTAACCACAGATCTGATCATTTCACTGAATTACGATTTTCATCTGCTTCATCATCCTGCCATGCCTTCACCCCATAATCCCTTCATGCCATCATCCCTTCATCAGTTCATCCCATCATCTGATCATCCCTTAATTCCTCCATGGCGTTATCCCATCATCCCTTCATCCCTTCATTCCATGATCCCATCATCTCTTCATCCCATTATCCCTTCATGCCAATGTCCCTTCATCCATTTATCTCCTCATCCAATCATCCCATCATACCTTCATTCCATCATCCCATCATCCCTTCATGCCATCATACCATCATCGATTCATCCATTCATCCCATCATCCAATCATCCATTCATAACCTTATCCCTTAATCCCTTCATTCCATTATCCCATCATCCCTTCATCTCATTATCCCTTCATGCCAATGTCCCTTCATCCATTTATCCCCTCATCCGATCATCCCATCATACCTTCATTCCATCATCCCATCATCCCATCATCCCTTCATTCCATCATACAATCATCCCTTCATCCATTCATCCCATCATCCGATCATCCCGTCATCCCTTCATTCCACCATCCCATCATCCCTTCATCCATTCATCCCATCATCTAATCATCTCATCATCCCATCATCACTTCATCCTTTCATAACATCATCCCTTCATCCCATCATTTGCTCATTGCATTATATCATCATCTCTTCATCCCATGATCTTTTCATCCATTTATCCATTTCAGTGGTGGTCTAGTGGTATAGGGCGCTGGATCACTGATCCAAAGGTTGGGGGTTCTGTCCCATTCTCCACAAAGTTGCCACTGTCCCCCCAGTGCACTAACTGGGTTATCAAAGGCCGGCCATGTCTCTCACTGTCTATGGTGAGAGGTTCATGTAAAAGAACCATTGCTGACTTTCATAAAGAGGATCTGCAAAGCCGTCAACGTGTTTCTAATCAGGAGTTGGAGTCCCCTGAGGCAGTTCGTTCACAGTAACGTTCTGGTAACTCCTGCAGCGGCACTGGAACCCAGTCGTATCGGCTTCCAGTTGCGCCGAGAGGGGGGACTTGCTGTTTGGGTAACAGCCACCATTACTCCCCACATGCACACACACACAGGATAGTCCACTCCGGGATGTGAGTCTGTTTCTTTTCCTGTGGTTGATGGTGTGATGTAATCATGGGGTTTATGGCACCGTTCCTCCAGCGGTTCTCAGGTCTCATTGAGAACTCCTGAGCAAACTGCAACATTTAGACCTTAAAGGGCGAGGGACAGAAAAAGATAGCGAGAAAAGTGAGATAAACAGAGTGGAGCGAGGGCAAAAAGACAGACAGACAAGTGAGCATGAGAGACACAGAGACAGACAGTGAGCAAGAGCAAGAGAAAGAGAGACACAGAGAGAGAGAGAGAGAAACAGTGAGCAAGAGCACGAGCGAGAGAGAGAGAGAGAGGGAGAGAGAGATAGAGAGAGAGCAAGAGTGAAGGAGAGAGAAAAAGTGAAAACAGTGAGGAAGAGTGAGAGAAGGACAGAGGGGGTTGGAGAGAAAAGAGAGGGGGCAGGAGCAAGAGCGAGGAGGGAAACAGGGAGAGAGGGGTGGGGAGAAAGAGGGAGTGGAAGGGGAGTGAGAGAGGGGGAGGGGTGGAGAGAAAGAGAGAGAAAGAAGGGGTGGGGAGCAATGGGGGTGGAGAGAGGCAGGGAGAGGGATGGAGAGAAATAGAGAGGGAGGCAAAGGGATGGGGAGAGATGGGGGAGTGGAGAGAGGCAGGGCTGGAGAAAGAGAGGGAGGGGAGGGATAGAGAGAAATAGAGAGGGAGGCAAAGGGATGGGGGTGGAGAGAGGCAGGGGGTGGAGAGAAAGAGAGAGGGATGGGGAGGGATGGGCAGTGATGGTGGGATGGAGCGAGGCAGGGGTGTGGAGAGAAAGAGAGAGAGGGGAGGGATGGGGGGGGTGGAGAGAGGTGGGGGA
>CM045730.1:71982846-71985346 GCA_024760905.1 Plotosus lineatus
CACCCATGCCCCCCCACACATACCCACACACACACACACACACAAACACACATAAACATGCCCACACAAAAATACACACAATCATACACTCACAATCACAAACACACATTCACGCCCACACACTCACAATCACAAACACACATTCACCCAAATACATACTCATATAAGCACACAGACACCCACACTCACACACAAACACACAAATGCATGCACACACAAACACATACACAATCACACACAAACACACACACTCAGACAAATACACACACACAAACACACATACACAAACAAACACACACACAGAAATGCACATGCACTTATGTGTGTTGGCCCTGTGATGGCGTGATGAGCTGTCCAGGGTGTGCCATGTTTTCACCCTGAGTTGGCTGATATAGGCACCATCCTCCATGCAACCCAATTTATTTATTTAATACTTAATATTAAACGGCTTAGAAAATGAATGAATAAATGCTACAGTGCTGCCGCAAGAGAAAATATTAATATTAAAATAAAAAAATTTACTAAATAATTACATTTATTTGTTTCTTGTTATTGTCTTTTTCCTTCAGTTCTTCCTTCAATTTATATTATTTCCTTAATTCTCTCTCATTACTTTCAGGAGCTGCATAGCCATCTCTGACGCTGGGAGCTTTCAGTCGGACCCAAAGATGCAGGAGACCGAGTATGATGATATGGATGAGTTTTATTGCACGCAGAGCAGGCACTGGAGTATGGAAAATCGTAGTCACTGTAAAGGTGAGGGGGAACACGAAAGCCAAAATAACAAAGGGGAACTTCGGAGCGGGAACTGGTCGAGCACGAAACTGAGAACCAGGAGCCAGAGAGATCACGGGGAAATGGGATTGCATGGAGGAAACAATCTTCTAGCGCTGAAAGGAGCGCACTGCTCATCTTTATAGCCTGGTGATGACTGAGTGAAATCAGATGTGCTGCTCCAGATTCCACCTGCGAGTGAGCCACGCCTCTCACCAGCGCCTACAGTGTATAAGGAGAGAACAAGAGTTAAAAGTTAAAAGCCGGCAATTTCAGAGCCACTCCCAACACAGACCATAACAGCCATCAGCGTGCTTCTGCCCTGCAATGGCCTGGTGAGCTGTCCAGGGTGTTCTTTGCCCATGCCCAAAGTTGGCTGAGATTATTTCTTTTCTCATTTACAGAACCATTGTATCCTCCTGGGGTTGAGGTGAGCTTGAAGCCTATCTTAGCCAACTCTAGGAGAGGGTGTTGTACACCCTCAACAGCTTGCCAGTCCATTTCAAGGCCAACACACACAATCATTCACACTCACATCCAAAGATTATTTGAAGTAGCGAATTAGCTTAATGGTCTAATGTGCATGAGGGAAGAAGCTGGGCTCCCCCCCACACAAACACAGGAAGAACATGCAAACTTCACACAGAATAATAAAAATAAAAACAGCCAATAGGATAAAAAAACTTAGCTGGTGGGTGTGTCTGTGCCCAAGACAGTGTCCACTTCCTGTTGTTAACTTGACCTCCTGATGTGGTCTTTGGCTGTTGTTGCATCTCCACCTCAGAGCTCAGTGTATAGTGCGTGAGATACTTTTCTACTCAGTGTAGCAGGTGTTTCTTCCAAATGAGCTGTCCATCAATCAATCAATCAATCAATCAATCAATTGATCAATTGATCGATCGATCAATCAATCAATCAATTAATCGGTATTTTCTGTGTAATTTCTATTTGTGAGAGAGGTCAGCACCTGTTGAAATGGTGAAGCCAGTCCATTTGAGACCAACCACACCATAGTGAAAGTTGCTGTTGCTGCTGCCATGTGATTGGCTAATTTGAGAAGTGTATGAATAAGTAGGTGTGCAGGTGTTCCTTCTGTGATAAAGTGGACAGTGTGTGTGTGTGTGTGTGTAAATATTCATCGATTAGGTGTTTTTATTCTTTGATTTATTTTATCCTTTCAGGCACGTTACTGTGAGAAACTTCAGTTCTGAGTGTTCTCGCGAGAGGAAAACCATCACACCCCTCCACCATATTCAGGGTGATTGAAGACCAGCGCCAGCACCTGAGCGTCTGTCGGAAAACACGCTGACCTTTCGCTCTACGACCTCGAGTGGAGACGAGCAGCACATTGATCTGCAGGAGCAGATTTTTTGTGTGATGAATGTCGTGTGTAATCGTATAAATCACTCAGGCTCTTTCATCTCGCAGTGTTTATCTGATAAAGTGGAGCCGAGGGAAAGCTGTTCGAAAGCTGACCACAGCAAACATGACCATTAATCTCATCTTGACTTCACTCGCCTGGCTTCACTTCAACCAGACTGATACACTCACACAAACCAGTGTTAGCATTTTACCCCAGTGAGCTAACGCAACCGGTCTGCCTGGGGTCAGATGATGGTTGTACTTTTTACACCTTCAGAAATCCAGATTACATTTTCTTTGTGCTCGTTGAAGTTAGCGGGCTGCCTTGTTATGCTAGTTGCTAGCATAATGATAAAAGGAAAGT
>CM045730.1:71992846-71995346 GCA_024760905.1 Plotosus lineatus
ACAATGCTGACACACAGACAATGCAAAGAAATTCTTCAGTTCACTGAAGACAGTCTACAGACTACCTACATTGGGATACTCTCCCTTACTATCTTCTGATGGCTCAACTCTGATCAAAAACCAAGAAGGGTTGAGTAAACACTGGCAAAAATACTTTAATAGTCTGCTCAACCGGTCATCTTCGGTCAACATGGAGGCACTTAATAAAACCCATCAACAACCAATACAAGATACTCTTGCTGAACCTCCAAAAATGGCTGAAATCAAGAAAGCAATCCTCCAAACAAACTCAGGCAGAGCATCTGGAAAGGACAGAATACCTGCTGAAATCTACAAGGTCGCAGACCCAAATGCCCTAGAGGCCTTTCATGATGTACTGCAGAGCATCTGGGAGGAGGAGAAGACGCCAGATGACTTTTGCAATTCCTTGACCCTCTCCCTGTATAAGAACAAGGATAGCAAAACTGACTGTGGAAACTACAGAGGTCTATCACTTCCCTCCATTGCCGGGAAAATATTTGCTAGTCATTCTCAATCGACTCATCACTGTCTCTGAAAAGAACTTGCCAGAGGCACAGTGTGGCTTTAGACCAGGGAGAAGTACCATCAATATGATTTTTGCCATGAGACAACTTCAAGAGAAGTGTATAGAACAAAACATGCCTCTGTACTCTGTCTTCGTTGATCTCACAAAGGCTTCTGATACAGTCAACAGGGAAGCTCTCTGGACTGTTCTTGAGTGTACTGGGTGTCCACCAAAATTTGTTTCAATGATTAGACTCCTCCATGATGGCATAACAGGACAAGTTCTCGCCAGCGCCAATGTGTCTGAGACCTTTGAGATCAGCAATGGAGTAAAGCAGGGCTGCGTACTAGCACCAGGCCTCTTCAACACCTTCTTTACCTGCATGCTGTCCCATGCAATGAAAGACCTCGAGCAAGGAGTCTACATTCGCTATCGTCTGGATGGCTCCCTCTTTGACCTGTGTTGACTAAATGCCAAGACCAAGAGCCTTCTAGACCTCATTCAAGAAGTCCTCTTTGCTGACGACTGTGCTGTAGTGGGGCATGCTTAATCCCACCTGCAACTGATGCTAGATCACTTTTCACAAGCCTCCAAACTGTTTGGCTTAACAACCAGCCTTGTAAAACTGAGGTGGTTTGCCAACCTGCACCAACAACAAACCCCCAAGCTCCAAAAATAGTCATTGAGAACTCTCAGCTGAAGAATGTGGAACATTTCAAATATCTAGGAAGCACCATCTTCTCCAATGGATCCTTAGACAAAGAAATTGATGCATGGATCTGCAAAGCAAGCCAAGCTTTAGGAAGACTCCGAAAACAAGGTGCTCAACCAACACACCATCTGTTTGAGTATAAAATTGAAAGTGAACAATGCAGTGGTCCTGCCCTCCCTCCCTCCTCTATGGCTGTGAGACTTGGACACTGTACAGTAAGCACATCCACATGCGTTCTCTGCGTTCCATCCTTGGAATCTGCTGGGAGGACCGCATGACCAATCGTAAGGTCCTGGACTAAGCTCAATCACTAAGCATAGAGTGCATGCTCATCAGGGCTCAACTGCAATGGTTAGGACATGTCCTTCACATGGAAGAATACTGCTTGCCAAGGTGCTTGTTGTACAGAGAACTTCAGAAAGGAATGAGAAACCAAGGTCGTCCTAAAAAGCACTACAGAGGTGCAGTCAAAGCCAATGTCCAGTGGTGTGAACTCAAACCAAAGGAATTGGACGAATATGCCAGTGATCGATCATGCTGGCAAGCCACCATCCATAAAGCTGCTGTCACTTTCGAGGATGTCCGTCAACAGAAGCTCACTGCTGCCAGAGAACAATGCCATAGAGCATCAGCAGCAGTGATCCAAACTACGGACTTTTGGTGCCCCCACTGTTCTAGACTCTGTATCTCCAGCCAAGGGTTGCACAGCCACCTCCAGAAACACAGATGAGTTGACAAAATGAAACATCTTCTTCGGACACAAAGAACTACCCACCACATGAGTGTGTGTGTGTGTGTGTGTGTGTGTGTGTGTGTGTGTGTGTGTGTGTGTGTGGATAAGAAAGATTGTGTGTTTGTGTACGTATGTGAATGAATATGTATTTATGTTTGTTTGTGAGTGAGTGTGTGTTTGTGTTTGTGTATGTATGTCAGTGAGTGTGTATTTGTGTTTGTGTGTGTGTATGTATGTGAGTGAGTGTGTATTTGTGTTTGTTTGTGTGTGTGTGTGTGTGTGTGTGTGTGTGTGTGTGTGTGTCAGTGTACATGTGTGTGTGTGGGGGGGTGTTTAAGGTCAGTTGATGGGTGACATTTGGATATTATGACTATATTACATATTGTTGATTCTGAGGACCCCAGCAAACATCACATGGTGAAATACATTTGTGTGTGTGTGTGTGTGTGTGTGTGTGTGTGTGTGTGTGTGTGTGTGTGTGTGTGTGTGTGTGGTTTTGGGTGAGGGTGTGGTTGTGTGTGTGTGTATG
>CM045730.1:72000346-72042846 GCA_024760905.1 Plotosus lineatus
TTTTTAGTTATTTTACTTTAAGTACCTGATAAATCTGTAACACTGCACTTGTGTTCATACAGCAGCTCTGATCCTTCCATTATTCTTTAAAAATCTGATTTTTTTTTTTTTTTTTTATCATCTCTTCATCTGGATGACCAATGACATGATGAACTTTACATTCTCACTGAAATTCCTGAAAAGAAAAACTTAAAATAAATAAATAAATAAATAAATAAAAAATACTTTTATTGGTGCATCGCGGTTAATCAGGGACTCATTACTCATTTTCTGATGTTGACTAGTCAAATATGAATGATCTGGTAATGTTTGAATGGCTGGTGCACGGTATGAGCAAAACCTCCAACAGAGTCAGACTTTAAAAGCCTTGCATTTGAAAACTACAGCTGATCTAACACAGAGTAAAATAAAAGGTTTGAACAGAATCCCAGCAATTTACTGAATAAAAATTCATCAGATTATTTGTCAAATCACTTAAAACTTTCTATGGTTGCAGGGAGGTCTATCTCAGACAAGCAAAGGTGAGCTACACCCTGAGCAGCTCAACAGTCATTCTGCTCAACAAATTCATTCACACTTGCATCAAGGGACAATATGGAACAGCCAAGTAACCAACTGTGCCATGGACTGTAGAAGGAAACTGGTATGCCTGAAGGAAACCCACCCAAGCATGAGGAGAGCATGCAAACTCCACACGGAAACGCGCCATCCTACAGTTTAAAATGTACAAAGCTCAGGCAATCAAACCCTGGACACAGAGATCCTGTAGCCAACGATTCCTGAAACTGTAAAACCAGGAAGCAAATGGGTTCTTGGAAACTTAGCACCTTCTGAGTTTATCAGACTTTGGGACAGAAGAGAATTAAAATACAGGATGTTGGAAACAACATATCCCGTCTCATTTTCCAAATGCGGCCGTGAGGGAGGCACAAACAATGTCTGCCCTCACGCTGGTCCCAAGCCCGGATAAATGCAGAGGGTTGCGACAGGAAGGGCATCCGGCATAAAACTTTTGCCACAATACAGAATGCAAACCGTAAATACAAATTTCATACCGGATCGGTCGAGGCCTGGGTTAACAACGACCGCCATCAGTGCTGTTAACCCACAGAATGCTGGTAGAAATTGGACTACTGTTGGTTGAAGAAGGAGAGGTCAAAAAAAAAGAGAGGCGGGAGGTGTGTCCGTAGGCAGAGAGAGAAGAGGAAAAGCACGAGTCTAGGACTGAGAGTAGGGACTTTGAATGTTGGAACTATGACAGGAAAAGGTAGCGAGCTGGCTGACATGATGCAGAGGAGGAAGGTGGACATACTGTGTGTTCAGGAGACCAGGTGGAAAGGTAGCAAGGCTAGAAGCTTAGGAGCAGGGTTTAAACTGTTTTTTCATGGTGTGGATGGGAAGAGAAATGGAGGAGGAGTCATCTTGAAGGAGGAGTTTGTCAGGAATGTTCTAGAAGTGAAGAGTGTCAGACAGAGTGATGAATCTCAAGTTAGAAATTGAAGGTGTGATGGTCAATGTTGTTAGTGTTTATGCCCCACAGACAGGATGTGAGCGAGAAGAGAAGGAGAGATTCTGGAAGTGAGTTAGATGAAGTGATGCAGAGTACCCCCAGAGGTGAAAGAGTAGTCATTGGGGCAGACTTCAATGGACATGTTGGTGCAGGAAACAGAGGGGACAAGGAAGTGATGGGCAGGTTTGGAATCCAGGACAGGAACGCAGAAGGACAGATGTTGATAGATTTCACAAAAAGAATGGAAATGGCTGTGGTGAATACCTTCTTTCAGAAGAGACAGGAGCATAGGGTGACTTATAAAAGTGGAGGTAGGACACATGGCCGGCTTTTGATAACCTAGTTAGCTGCACTGGCCCGGGGACTGTTCACAGTTGGGCTTGAACTCCTTATGATCTTTAGGATCAGTAATCCAGCACCGTACCACCAGCCCACCCTTACGTGGCACCCTCTACATGATAAAGAGGAAACTCCGTCAACATGTTGTTTCTTTCCTAGAAGTTCTGCACATTGCCGCTTTATAGAGAGCATGAAGCTTATTATAAACTCTAAAATGGGATACGTCTCAGCTGGTTAATGGCACGACTGAGTAGCACAGTGTTCAGTCCATCACAGTCACTACATACAGGTTCCTGTTCATAAACAGGGCAACTTTCATAACACTGCAGTGCTGCGGTTATTAGCTGAAGAAACCAATTACAGCCCCTGGCAAAAATGATGGAATCACCAGTGTCGGAGGATGTTCATTCACTTGTTTAATTTTGCAGAAAAAAAAAAACTTCACATGCATGACACAAAACTAAAGTCATTTCAAATTGCAACTTTCTGGCTTTAAGAAACACTGAAAGAAATCAAGAAAAAAATGTGGTAGTCATCAATAGTTCCTTTTTTAGATCAACCACGGGGAATAAAGTATGGAATCACTCAATTTTGAGGAAAAAAATATGGAATCTCTCTGTAAATTTCCATTCCCAATCCTAACACCTGCATCAGATTAGTTAGTCTACAGTTAAACAGGAGTGATCACACCTTGGAAACAAACTTTCTGATTGCTTTTGCCAGATTAGCATTGCAGGTTGGATACTTGTCATGGACCATCTTCAACTTCCACAATAGATTTTCAATTGGATTGAGATCCAGACTACTTGCAGACCATAACATTGACCTTATGTGTTTTTCTTTAAGGAATGTTTAAACAGTTTTTGCTCTATGACAAGATGATTCATCATCTTGAAAAATGATTTCATCATCCCCAAACATCCTTTCAATTGATGGGATAGGAAAAGTCTCCAAAATATCAAAGTAAATTTCTGCATTTATTAAAGATCTAATGACAGACATCTCCCCAGTGCCTTTACCTGATATGCAACCCCATATCATTCATGACTGTGGAAATTTCCATGTTTTCTTCAGACGATCATCTTCATAAATCTCATTGGAACGGCAACAAACAAAAGTTCCAGCATCATCACCTTGCTCAATGCAAATTCGTGATTCATCACTGAATTGGACTTTCATCCAGTCATCCACATATTGCTTTAAGTTTTCTGTCTTGACGCTTTGATATCTTCCTTGGTCTACCAGTATGCTTGCCTTTAACAACCTTCCCAATGTTGTTTGCACTTGGTCCACATTTTAGACACAGCTGACTGAACAACCAACATATTTTGCAACATTGCATAATGACTTACCTTTTTAGGAAGTTTGATAATCCTCTCCTTTGTTTCAATTGACATCTCTTGTGTTGGAGCCATGGTTCATGTCAGTCCCCTTGATGCAACAAGTGTGATCACACCTGTTTAACTGCAGACTAACAAGTAAATCTAATCTGATGCAGGATTTAGTTTTGTGAATGGGAATTTACAGGGTGATTCCATATTTTTCCCTTCAACATTGAGTGATTCCATAATTTATTCCCCGTGCTTGGTCTAAAATAGTAATTGATATTGACTGTCACATTTTTTTTCTTGATTTCTTTTAGTGTTTCTTAAAGCCAGAAAGTTGACATGTGAAATGACCTCACTTTTGTGTCATGTCTATGATCTGCTTTTTTCTGCAAAATTAAACAACTGAATAAACGTCCTTCGACACTGGTGATTCCATAATTATTGCCATGGGCTGTATAATTATAGTTTCGAAATCTACTTCATACTGGATGCATACAGCATAGTCAGTATCTGGGTTTCTTTTTCTATATAAATGACTTTAAACCCACACACACACTCACACACAGAATCACACAGACTCTCTCTCACACACTCTCTCTCACACACCACACACACACACACACACACACACACACACACACACACACACACACACATATATATATATATATATATATATATATATATATATATATATATATATATATATATATATATATAGAGAGAGAGAGAGAGAGAGAGAGAGACCAACATGTCATGCTGTATAAAGCTCTGTCAGAGCCAAATTCAGAGATGTGTTTATATTTTCTCATAATTTTCACACAATTCTCTGATTCTCTGAGTTTATTATTTTTAATTATTGTTAATATCACTTTTTAAATAAATAAATTACATACTGTTGAACTCGTCTGCATGTTGACCAGAAATAAGTTTTGGTCTTTCACTCCTTGTTACTTCTATTGAACTTGCATTTTGCTCTTTTTATATGCAGCACATCTCCTTAAATTATTTCTTTCACATGATGTCATCAAACAGCATGATGATGATGAAATGACTTCATACGGAATTCAGTGTTGCATAAAACACAAAGCGTTATCATGCATGTAGCTGTGCTCCGGATTTGCTGCCATCCTATTGGTGGGCTTTAGATTAGCATTAAAGCATTGCACTCACTCGCACATCATATTTCATCTTAAAACTAAAACATCACTGAACATGTTAGTGATATCTAAAGACAGCCTGTCAGTTTATTATGATCTATTTCCTAGGTGTGGATGGTTTAGCCCCACCCTCTTTCTGACTGACAGCACTGCACTGTTTGCACAACTCCATCATATCTAGAAGCACTTGATCTATAGACCTGACCAGCAGCTGAGATGAGGTGGACACACACTCTCGGAAACTGGAGACACAGAACAGGATGTGTCCAGCATGAGGATTATAACACACTCCGAAACCATTAGCGACCACCGGGCCGTAACAGCAGAACATGTCTCGAGTTGTTGGAACCTACAGGGTCGAAGAGAACGTGTTGTGTTACGCATCATCATCATTCAGATACAAATCTTATATATATATATATATATATATATATATATATATATATATATATATATATATATATATATGTGTGTGTGTGTGTGTGTGTGTGTGTGTGTGCGTGTGTGTGTGTGTGTGTGCGCAATTGCAAAAAGTATTTAAAAATGCATTCCCTTTGTTTCATAATAATCACAGATGTAAAAATAAAAAGACACCAAATTCAGGTTTTACCATCTGAAGCTGATTTTTGTTTTCAAAAGAGAAATAATTCCTAACAACCAGCCAATAAGCTGCAGCCTCTTGTAACATGTTCCACCCCCTTGTGGTTAGAACTTGCATACCAATCATCCATCTATTTGCTGAACTGTTTTTTGTAATTCCGCCAGGATCACATGGAGGCTGGAGCCTATCTCAGTCAAAAAGTGTTCCTGAGGTTGGGATTTGGTCTTACCTGACTGGTGGAGAGGATGAAGTGGTTGCTCAGAAGGTAGGTCTCGTCTGTGAAAATGTCGGGAGTTTCCATCTTCAGTTCCTTGGCAATTTCCCGAAGCCCAAGCAGGTGATTATCTATTCCCAATCCTGAAATGGCCTTCATGAGACCAGAGAGAAAGTGGCTGTCTGAGTATTATACTAAAAGTCATCATGGTGTTTAATATAATGCAAATGTAAAAGACACTGTGTTCAATGTAATTGTAGTCCAGGGTTTAGTGTGTTTAATATAATAGTACTGTAGGGTTTAGTACGTCTAATTTAATGGCAGTTTAGGGTTTATTGTGCTCAATATAATGGTAGTTTAATAATTAATTTATTTAATATGACAGTAGTTTGGGGTTTAGTGTATTTACTATAATGGTAGTTTAGGGTTAAGTGGCTTTAATATTAGTTTTGAGTTTTGTTTATTTAATATAAGTATATGGTTTAGTGTGTTCATTATGAGTTCAGGGTTTGGTGGGTTTAATATTATGGGGCAGCACCTTAAGCAATGAGGCTCAGACTTCCCTGTCCCCAGGTGAGGGTTGGAACATAGAGCAACTGGTAAATTAAGAGCTTTGCCTTGTGGCCCAGTTGCCTCTCAGCCAATACAGACTGGTACAATCTCCGCTCTACAGCAGAGGCTGCAGCAATCCGCCTGTCGGTCTTCTGCTCCATCTGTCCCTCATTTGTGAACAAGACCCCAAGATACAAAGCACTAGAATTCCTCCACTTCAGGCAGCACCTGATTCCACCCTTTACCAGCTCAGAATCATGGCCTCAAACTTGGAGGTGCGTTAGTGTTTAGTGGGTTTGGTTAAGTTTAACATAAGTTCAGGGTTTATATATTATCTCTTTATTGTCAAAGTACATTACATCCATTGAAATTTGTTTTGTGCTCTGGACACCTGTCACCGCTGTGCAGTGCCAGTTATTGCATATTGTTCTATCCGTTGATGCGGAGCACCAAGCAGGAAGCAACAACTCCCAAATTTTAACATCTTATGGTATGATGCGGTCGGATTCAAACTCCGACCTTCCAGAGGATAAAACAGACACTCTACCAACTGAGCTAAATCCCCAGTTAGTGTGTTTAATATAAGCTTTGGGTTTAGTGTGCTTAATATAATTTCTGGTTTAGAGGGTTCAATATAACTTCAGGGTTTAATGTGTTTAATATAATTGAAGAATTTCGTGTGTTTAATATAAGTGGGGCAGTGGTGGTTTAGTGGACAGGGTGCAGGATCACTGATCCTAAGGTTGGGGGTTCGAGTACCCACAAGGTTGTCACTGTCCCCCCTGTGCAGCTAACTGGGTTATCAAAGGCGGGCCATGTCTGTCACTGTCTATGGTGAGAGGTTGATGTAAAAGAACCATTGCTGACTTTCGTAAAGAGGAGCTGCAAAGCCGTCAGGTGTTTCTGTCCCTTGCTAAATGGTTGTGACAGGAAGGGCATCCGACGTAAAAACCTCTGCCAAATACGTGACAGCTGCCGCTGACTTATCCAATTTGCGTTGTGGGTCTGGAACCCTCTTGAAGCAGCCCGCAGTTCTTCTTCTTCTTTTCCTTTCGGCTTTTCCCTTCAGGGGTCGCCACAGCGAATCATCTGCCTCCATCTTCCTCTGCGTCTTCTTCTCTTACACTAACTGCCTTCATGTCCTCCTTCACCACGTCCATGAATCGTCTCTTTTGTAAGCAGCCCGCAGTTGTTGTAGCAAAAAATTCAAGGTTCCACGGTGGGTTGCTAACCCTCATTAGCTTATTGCCTGGTTCCTTATTTGAGGCCAACAGACCTCTGCTGTGCTAGTCTTTCCCAGCGGTCTTGTATTGCTGCGTGTAGCTATGCAAGGAATAATAAAGTTAGTTGAACTAACCGACCTGGGCCAGTCTAATACGCTCATGATGACCCAGTTTCTTCAAAGGCAGATATGGACTGATTGTGATTCTGGTCATCGTCACCTGACCGAGTTTCGTGTGCTTAACATAAGTTTCGAGTTTAATGTGTTTAATATAAGTTTAAGGTTTACAGTGTTGATGGAATTTTAGGGTTTAGTGTGTTGAATATAATCTCTGTGTTTAGTGTGTTCACTATATGTTTACTTTAATGTGTTTAATATAAGTTTAAGGTTTAATGTGCTTAATATAATTTCAATGTTTAATGTGTTTAATATAAGTACATGGCTTAGTGTGTTTAAGATAAGTTAGCGGTTTAGTGTGTTTAATATATTTTTGGGGGTTTAGTTTGTTTCATTTAATTTTGGGTTGGGAATTTTTAAATACGTTTTGCGATTAGTGCATTCAGTGTAATTTTATCTTTTAGCGTGTTTAATTTAAAGGCAGTGGTGGCATAGTGATATAATACGCTGGATCGCTGATCCGAAGGGTGGGGGTTTGTATCCCACTCACCACAGGATTGTTTATGTCTTCCCAGTTCAGCTAACTGGGTTATCGAAGGCTGGACATATCTCTCACTGTCTATGGCGAGAAGCATGTAAAAGAACTGTTGCTGACTTTCGTAAAGAGTAGACTGCAAAGCTGTCAGTGTGTCTATGTCCCTTGCTAAAGGGTTGTGTCAGGAAGGACATCCAACTTAAAAACTATGCCAAATCAAAAATGAGAATCAGATCATTTGCTGTGGCAACCCCTGAAAAAGGGAAAAGCTGAAAGGAAAAGAAAAGTGTGTTCAATTTATGTTTACGGTTCAGTGTGTTTAATATAGTTTTATGGTTTAGTGTGTTTAATATAAGTTTATGGTTTAATGTGTTTGATATAATTTTAAGTTTTAGTTTGATTTATTTAAGGTTTGGGTTTAGTGCGTTAAATATAATTTTAGGGTTCAGTGTATTTAATTTAATTTCAGGGTTTAGTTTTTTTAATATAAGTGTAGGGTTTAGTGTGTTTAATATAATTTCAAGTTTCAGTGTGTTTAAGTTCAGGGTTTAGTGTGTTTAAAATATTTTTAGGGTTTAGTGTGTTTAGTATAAGCTGTGTTTAGTGTATTTCATTCAATTTTTGGGTTTAGTGTGTTCAGTGTAATTTTAGGGTTTGGTCTGTTTAATGTAATTGTTGGGTTTAGTCTGTTTAGTATATGTTAACGGTTTAGTGTGTTTAATATAAGTTGAAGGTTTAGCGTGCTTGACATAATTTAAGGGGTTTAGTGTGTTAAAAATAATTTCAAGGTTCAGTGTGTTAAAATAAGTTGAGGGTTCACAGTGTTTAATGTAATTTTAGATTTTAGTGTGTTTAATATCATTTCAGGGTTTAGTTTGTTTAATATCAGATTTGGGTTTAGTGTGTTTCCTGTAGTTTTAAGGTACCGTTTTTTAAATATAATTTTAGGGTTCAGTGTGTTTACTGTAATTTCAGGTTTTGGCGTGTTTAATTTAAGGGGTATTTAAGGGGCAAATAATAATATTATTATTATTATTATTATTATTATTATTATTATTATTATTATTATTATTAAGTGGCAGGGGTGGTCTAGTGGATAGGGTTAACCCACAGGGTTGTCACTCTCCCCCCAATGCAGCTAACTGGGTTATCAGAGGCGGGCCATGTCTCTCACTGTCTGTGGTGAGAGGCATGTAAAAGAACCATTGCTGACTCTCATAAAGAGCAGGCCTCAAAGCCGTCAGTGTGTTTCTGTCCCTTGCTAAAGGGTTGTGACAGGAAGGGTATCCGACATAAAAAACTATGCCAAATCACACACAAGAAATGTGTTTAATTTAATGTTAGGGTGTATTCTGTTTAATTTTATGATTTAGTGTGTTTAATATAATTTTAGGGTTATCTGCATTTAATGTAATTTTAGGGTTTATTGTGTTTAATACAAGTTTAGGGTTCAATGTGTTTAATATAAGTTTAAGGTTTAGTGTATTTAATGTCATTTCAGGGTTTAGTGTGTTTAATGTAATTTTATAGTTTTGCGTGTATAATGTAATTTTGGGGGTTAGTGTGTTTAATTTAATTTTAGGGATTAGTTTGTTTACTGTAATTTAGGGTTTAGTGTGTTTAATGTAATTTTATGGTTTAGTTTGTTTAATTTAATTTCAGAGTTTAATGTGTTTAACATAAGTTTAGGGTTTAGTGTATTATGGTCTGCGCTGGCTGGTGGCGTTAACTCTCTCTCTCTCCATTCATTGTAGGCGCTGGCGAGGGGCGTGGCTGTTACCTGCAGGCGAGGTCCTGAGAGCGCACCTGTTTCCACTCAGTAATCAGTGAGCTATAAATAGCTCTGGTGTCAGAAGATTGTCCTTCCTTGTGATTCCGTTTTCCTCTGTGATCTCCCTGACTCCTGGTATCCTGTCTTGTGCTCGACCAGTTTCCGTTAAAATATTACTTTCTAGTGATTATGGTTTCCCCTGTTCCAAAATATACTTGTTGAAGCTTCAAACATGGTCTACCGCATCCCTGGGTCTGACTCATATGCTCCGGCCGTAACTGAATTTTCTGACCTGAAACATGGACCCAGCGGAGACCGCCCAGCTCCGGCAGGCATTATCTGACCAGGGAGTCCTGTTGGGACGACACGACTCCTCCCTGCACCAAATTGTGGACAACCTCCTGCAGATAACCCCCAGCATGCCCACAACCACTCCCCCTCACGCTTCACTCTCCGCTTTGGCAGCACCAAGAACTGCTCATCCCATGCCAGCCAGGTATTCGAGCACATTCGGCTCTTGCGCACACTTCCTCCATCAGTGTTCGCTCGTCTTCAGCCAGCAGCCGCTCACATACACCACCGATCAAGCTAAGACTGCCTTTGTTATGAGCCTACTCGTGGAGCAAGCCTTGTCCTCTGTGCTTGTGGTCACCACACATACCCTGGAATTATGCTCCCACTTCGACCAGTTCGTGCGGCAAATGAAAATGGTCTTCGATCATCTGGCGAAAGGTGAGGAGGCGAGCTCTCAGCTCCTTCGAATCCAGCAAGGCTTGCAGTCAGTGGCAGAGTATGCTATCAGATTCTGGATTCTTGCCATAGAAAGTGACTAGAACGACCCCACACTCTGGGGGGGATTCCTGCAGGGTCTGAATAAAAGGCTGAAGGACGAGCTCGCGGCATGAGATGAGACAGCTACTCTCGAGGATTTAATCACCTTGACTAACAGGCTGGACAACTGGCTGAGAGAGAGGGATAGATCCCGGGAGGAGCAGATCAGTCTCGTCTACCCGTCTTCGAGCGCCTCTGTGAGGCTCAACAAGGCCTCACCTCGAACCTCCTCACCATTCCCTCATCTGAGAGAGGACGAATCCCACAAACCCATGCAGCTGAGCCGCACCAGGCTGACGGCAGAGGAGAGGCATCAGCAACTGACAAACAGTCTATGCATCTACTGCGCAGAAAAGGGTCATTACCTCGCCCAGTGACCCGCACGACAGGGTCCGACAGCGAGGAGTGTAGCAGCAGCGAGAGAACCCTCCAAGACACCCAGGAAGTTCAGGGTACGCTGCACTCTGCACAATATACCTATGCTGTCAACGTATTCATTGACTCGGGCGCTGACACTAACTTTATTGATTCAGGGATGGTTGAGTTTCACGACCTACCCGTATACGAACTCGAAACCCCCAAGGAGGTAGTGGCCATTAATGGCCGACTCATAGCTCGTGTCACGCACAAGACCACTTCGTATTCGTGTACCTGGACGATATCTTAATTTTCTCCAAAGACCATGATGAGCATCTCTGTTATGTAAGAATGGTGTTAAAGAGGCTCCTAGAGAAGAGATTATTCGTCAAAATGGAGAAATGCGAGTTTCATGTCCCCTCAGCCTCTTTCCTGGGGTTCATCATGGAGAAGGCTCAGATAAGACCCGATCCGGCAAAGGTGAAGGCAGTGGTGGAGTGGCCGACTCCAGGGACGCGGAAACAACTGCAGAGGTTCTTGGGGTTTGCGAACTTCTATTGATGGTTTGTGCGAGACTACAGCCGCCTAGAGCCCCCCTCACACAGCTGACATCACCCAAAACACAGTTTCAGTGATCATCAAGTGCCCTTCTGGCGTTTGACAGACTTAAGGCAAAATTTGTCAATGTGCCCGTACTGATCCACCCGGACCCCTCGCTGCAGTTCGTGGTGGAAGTCGACGCCTCAGACTCGGGGGTGGGAGCAATCCTCTCCGAACAGTCTCCCACAGACCAGAAGCTGCACCTGTGTGCCTTCTGCTCCTGTCTGTTATGGTCTGTGCCAGCGGCCAGCATTAATTCTCTTCCCTAGTCATTGCAGGCGCTGGTGAGGGGTGTAGCGGTTGCCTGAAGGCGAGTTCCAGCAGAGTGCACCTGGTCCCAATCTGCAATCAGCAAGCAGCCAGCTATGAATGGGAGCGGCGCGGTTCCGTCCGCTGTCAGAAGATTGTTTTCCCCGTGATCCTGCTCCTCGGCTTTTTCTTTGACCCCTGGTTCTTGTTTCGTGCTCAACCAGTTCCATCGACTTAGCATTCCCGTGATTTGCATTTCCTAGTGCTTAAATAAATTGTTTGAACCTTTTTTTGGTCTCCTGCATCTCTGGGTCGAATGCATACTATCCAGGTTTAACACCGTCGCTTATCCCCGGCAGAACAGAACTATGATTTTGGGAACCGTGAGCTGCTGGTGGTAGTCTTGGTGCTCCAGGAGTGGCGGCACTGGCTGGAAAGGGCAGCCCACCCCTTCGTGGTCTGAACCGACCGTGAAAATTTATCTTACCTCCGTATGACCAAGAGGTTGAACTCCCGTCAGGCACGATGGTCATTCTATCTAGGAAAATTCAACTTCACGCTAACGTACTGACCCGGCTCCCTGAATACGAAACCAGACGCCCTCTCCAAGCAGTTCTCCTTGGGAGAAGACACCACGATGAAAACCATCCTCCCTGCCTCTTGTATACTTGGAGCCGCTCAATGGGAGGTTGAACAGCTAGTTCAGGAAGCCCAGCAGGGGGAACCGGAGCCCATCGCGTGCCCCTAAGGTTGACTATATGTTCCCCCACTGGCCAGAATGCCAGTGCTCCAGTGGGCTCACTCATGCAAATTAGCCTGCCACCCCAGAGCCCACCAAACACTTTTCCTACTCCAACAATGCTTCTGGTGGCCAACAATAGCAGCCGACACCATGGAATTTATGGGAGCTTGTGCCACCTGTGCCTGGAGCAAGTCTACCCATCATGCACCCACGGGCCTCCTCCAACCCTTACCCGTTCCTCATCGTCCCTGGTCGCACATTGTGGTGGACTTTGTTATAGGGTTACCTACACAACACAGTCATCCTGAAGATAGTGGACTGGTTCTCCAAGGCGGTTCACTTCGTCACCCTACCCAAACTTCCCTCTGTGATCGAAACAGCTAGTCTCCTAGTCCAACATGTTTTTCGCCTCCATGGCATCCCCCAGGATGTTGTTTCGGACCGGGGCCCCCAGTTTGCATCTAGAGTTTGGAAGGTGTTCTGCGACACCGTGGGAGTCTCCTTTAGCTTGAACTCCGGCTACCATTCTCAGTCTAACGGGCAGGCAGAGTGAACTAATCAAAGCCTCAGATCCTCCCTGTGCTGCGTTGCCTCCCATCTCCCAGCCTCCTAGGCCACACACCTCCCATGCACACAACCCTCTGGTCTGCACCGCCACCAGGATGTCCCCCTTTATGGTGATCAATGGGTTCCAGCCTCCCCTGTTTCCCAGCCAGGAGGTTGAAGTGGCAGTTCCATCTGTCCAAGTGCAGTTTTGCAGAGATCGTCATCGGACCCTGGCACCTCCCTACACCGTCGGGCAACAAGTTTGGCTCTCCTCCCGGGACTTGCCCCTGCAAGTCAACTCAAAAAGTTGTCTCCCAGGTACATCGGGCCCGATGTGATAGAAAAAATCATAAACCCAGCGTCATCCGACTCAAGCTCCCATCCTCACTCAAAGTACACCCAGTATTCCATGTATCCCTGATCAAACCCATGGTGGAAAATCTCACCATTGACCAATAGTAGTCCAATTTCCACCAGCACCCTATTGGTTAATAGCACTGATGGTGATTGTTGTTAACCCGGGCCTCGACAGATCCGGTATAAAATTCTTTGTTGTGACTCGCATATTTTATTTGGAATTTGTTTTACACCAAATATATATATATATATATATATATATATATATATATATATATATATATATATATATATATATATATTATAATAAATTAATACATCAGTAATGAGTACATCAGAGGGACAGCACATGTAAGACGTTTTGGAGACAAAGTCAGAGGGGCTAGATTGAGATGGTTTGGACATGTATAGAGGAGGGATAGTGAATATATTGGATGCTGAGGTTGGAACTCCCAGGCAGAAGGCCTAGAGGAAGACCAAAGAGAATATTTATGGATGTGGTGAAGGAGGACACGAAAGTAGTTGGTGTAAGAGAAGAAGATGCAGAGGACAGGGTGAAATGGAGGCAGATGATTTGTATGTAATTTCAGGGTTTACTGTGTTTAATATAATTTGTGATCACTGTGTACCATTTTTGTGTGTTGGGTCTGTATTTCAACAGCCTTTCTCAGTCTCTCCATCTTCTCTGAATCCTGAAACAAAAATACATTTATACAATATATATATATATATATATATATATATAATATATTAGTTTTGCACTTGCGCCTGGGCATATTAGCGGATTGCCGAGCAACTGTCACATGATTTAATTTCAGCCAATGGCTGTCCTCCTTCCTAATGATTGGTTAAAATGATGTATACACCCCTTTTTTCTCTTTCGTGCACAAGTTGTCAATGAACCTTTTTTTAGTGTGTTTTAATTACCAGTTAAGCTTGATGCCACTCAAACACCAGCAAAGCACCAGAAAAGGGTAATGACGTTGGATGTCTCTTCTGAAGAAATAAGACTTTCTCCTGAAAAAACGACATTTACCTCTGAAGTGCCTGAAGAGGAATAATCTTCTGAACTGTTCTAAAGCACTATAGTATTAAAGTACTTTTCAATTATTATTCCAGTACAGTTCCTAAGTTAATGTTTAGAATGTTTGCGTGTGATTTTATGTACTGTGGTAGCATTTTTAGTCTTTTGTTTTGTTTATTCAATTTATTACACTTCATGTTATTTTATGAACTTTTTGTTATTGTCTCTGTTTTTGGGGGACTTTGATTTTGGCAACTGTGCCTCTAACTTTGTTTTCCCTCCGCTCCGGCTGAGGGACGTGGAGGACACACACGGCTGAGGGGCACACACACACACACACACACACACACACACACACACACACACACACACACACACACACATAATATTAATATATATATATATATATATATATATATATATATATATATATATATATATATATATATATATATATATATATATATATATATATATATATATATATATATATATATTGTCTAATGTAATATAATAAAATAAATTATATATTATATAGCTATCATGCTATAAAAATATTTATGAAACAATTAATGTATTATATAGTGCATAATTATTGAAAGACAGTAACTAACTAGTTTATTTGATTGAACTGCCTAATTCTTCGGGGGTCTCAGGAAGGGTGAGGCCAGAACACACCCTCAACAGATCACCAATGCATCACACAACTATTTGCATTCACATCAAGGGGCAGTTATGACCAGTTAAATAGACTAATTAATGTGCATGTCTTTGGACTGTGGAAGGAAACCGAAGTACCGAGAGGAAATCCATGCGAGCACAAAGAGACATGTAAACTCCAGGTAAAAACACCCTCGCCGTGCTCATGATTTGAGCCCATGACCTTCTTGTTATGAAACAGATGTGCCAACGCCTTCACAACTGTGGTTATAGTCAGAGATAAATCTTTCAGACAGGGTGAGATTCTGTGTTCAGAAATGAGGTGGGACTGGTCAGCGTGTCAGTTGTGAAGATGGAACTGGAGCAGTGATGGCGGTTCTGTTTAATGTCAGACAGCAGGATCATGGGTTTTATTCACAGATCACCACATGCAGCCCGTTTGCCATCGATAGACCATGAAAGGCCATTATGTGTAGTGTGTGTTTATCGCTGTGCTGCATTTAAACTCTAACGTGATTAGTGGCTGGTTTTAGCGGAGGAGACAGAGGCCGGTGGGACTCATTTAAAGGCGCGCCGTGATGGACGTGATTAGAAGCGAGGAGCAGTAATAGGGGGATAAGGAAGAAAAACGAGGCACCTGTACACACGCTCCCTCATCTGTCATGGCTTTGGAGAAGTGCAGCGCCTCAGCAGTGGATGAACGGATGTTGTCGACTCGACCGTGGTGGAAACAGCGGGTGGAGGCGCTCTCATAGGTGGAGACCGACTTTCTGGTGCATCTGAGCAAAATAAAATCCAGACAGTGTTACAGAAATGCACTTCCAAACAAGATCTTTATCAATGTTTCACATATTTTTAAATTGTTGTTGTTGTTATTGTTGTTGTTGTTGTTGTTGTTAAAATTGAATGAAATTAGATTAAACAAGAAAAACATGAACAAAGGGATAGGGGGAGGAGTTTACAGATTATTTATCAATTTGTTTATTTTCTAAGATGCTTAATATTAATTAGGCTTGCAGGAACGCTGGCCCTATCTTACCCGTCTTTGGGTGAAGGTGGGGCACACCCTGAACGACTCATCAGACTACACTTTCAACCATTCACACTCACTCTCACACCTAGGGGTTATTTGAAACAGCCAATCAGCCTACTGTGCATGTTTTTGGGCTGTTGGAGGAAACCAGAGTACCTGAAGGACACCCACACAAGCACGTAGGAGAACGCCACACAGAAACATCGGAGCTAGGACTCGAACCCGGGATCATTTTACTGTGAGGTGAATGTATCAGTTTATAGTTTGTTCATTCATTCATTTTCTGAATCACTTAATCCTAATTATGGTCACTGGGAGGATGTCCCCATCTCAGCTAACTCTAGACGAGGGCAGAGTACACCGTGGACGGCTTGCCAGGCCATCGCAGGGCAAAAACACATTGACAGCTATAGAGTTCCTCCTGACAAAAGTCATCAATGGTTCTTTTACATGAACCTCACACAACAGACCAACACGGCCGGCCTTTGATAACCCAGTTAGGGGTACTGGGGGAATTTGTAGTTTGGGTATTTTACCTGTAGTATGCCAGCTGTAGCACCACCTGAATGTAGGCATCAGGACTCATCTTCTGCTTCTTGATGAACTCTTTCCCGTAACCTCTGAACGTATAGACCTCAATATCCAGGTTTTTCACCAGCCTACACATAGGAAATCAGGCTCTTCACAAACCAGATTTACTAATTTAGCATGAAGTGACAATCAACAAACGTGCAGAATGGAGGAGCCAGTTCTATGGGAGATCGTTTACTGCTGGGGAAATTAAAGTACTCCAACAATGCAGACATAAGACGTTAATAATGATTACCAGTAAAATCTACTGCAAGCAGAGCAAATAAGCACAGAGTCGCTATCAGGTCTCACAAGGCGAGAAAATTCCACCTGCTCTACCCCACACGTCACTTTCCGTCCACATCAGCGTTGGCATATCTCAGCCAAATTTCCAGCGTACGATTGTCTGATTGGTATGCGACTGTAGTGACTGTGTAGGCTTGCTTGCGTTGTCTATTAATGGTGAGAAAAAACTGTCTCACTGTGGGCTCTCGCCATTTATTATGGGATCCGGCAAAGGAGCATCCACACGGTTAGCCTCGGTTTCAAACACTCACGTACGCACTCACAGTCAGAATCGAAAATGAAAAATATGTAGGTTAATTAACCCGACATTTATTGTGCATTTATTGTGTCACAAAACAGAAAAAGCGGTGCTCAACCAATAGGGAGCTTATTATTATTATTATTATTATTATTATTATTATTATTATTATTATTATTATTATTATTATTATTACAAACAATAACAAACACACTTTTTAATATAAAATTGAGGTAAATAATTCGATTTAATTACAGAGCTGATAACATGTTCCCCTCTCAGGAAGACAAGCGCAGCAGAAGTGTTCCGTGCATGTGAAATATGTCAGTGTCAGCTGTTTCACCATCACCAATAAACAAGCAGTGTGAGCGATGACACATTTTATACTTTACCTACATTACACTTCAGACTAAAATCATTATTACAAGTAGATAATGCTTGAATCTAAAC
The DNA here is from genome assembly GCA_024760905.1 of Plotosus lineatus. Classification (NCBI taxonomy): domain Eukaryota; kingdom Metazoa; phylum Chordata; class Actinopteri; order Siluriformes; family Plotosidae; genus Plotosus; species Plotosus lineatus. The sequence goes on from CM045730.1 coordinate 72,017,659, forward strand.
AATGGAAACTCATTATCACACTCTGCATAGTAATAATCAACCAGAAATTTCTTGATGTATTTCTTATTTCTTGTATTTTCTGTAGTTTGTACTAAAATACATTTATGGAATGCACTTGATGATTTTCGAATGATTAGCCTGAACAGACTCTGTTAGTTACATTGCACTATTAGCCAGCTCGAAGCGCAGAGCTCACCCGACCTGCCGCTGAGCCCTCAATAAACATCTCATTTAATAAGTGTCTGAGACCAAGTTTGCTTTTTACTTCACTCACTGATTAATATTTTTATTTCCATCACCGGTGTTTTCAGTTTTATGATCCGTTTAACAAGTTCATTTTTCGTCAAGCTTCTGTTTTCAGCATTTGCTCAATGATCAATTTTATTGTATTTATTTCCTTATTGTGAGTGAGTTAGATAGCAGTGTATCAGCCTGTAGTTTTGTGTTTCAGTTTTGTGGTGAATAGTAAAGTCTATTTGTTTATTTTTTTTATTGCTCTCCGTCATCATGCAAGTAAATACATAACAGCCCATCAGCATCTATTGAGTGACACCACAGCCTGATTGCGTTTCCCATCGGTTGCACATGTAGACACTGGACGGACATGGTTCAACCCCCCAAGTCATATTCTATGACCACAGTGTTCCGCTCAGGGCTCTGTGAGTAAAATGTGTAGTTTTATTTGACGTCTCATTATTGTATATCAACTCTCTTAAAGAGAGAAAAACAGACAGCTGGTGCTTTCTTTGCTCAAGCTGACCAGCATCAATCATGGTAAACAAACAAATAAATAAATAGATAAATAAATAAATAAATATCTCCTTTTAGTGTGTTTTTTATGGTAATTTTTATACAGAAGCAATTATTCGCCTGAGGCTCTGTGGATGGCGCTCAATTTAATAGTCTAATCAATGTTTCATCCCTGAAACTATTCAGAGACATCCACTGTTTCTTTATAAGCTCATTGCAGACAGATGTTTACCTCTGGAGGTTGTTAGCAACAGGTGACAACATGCTCAGGATCTGAGACGGACAGTTCCAGGAGAGTTTTCGTGGAGCTGCGAGGTCGCTCACACTTGATCGCTTCATTAGTTTGCCAGGGCTCTTGGTCCTGATGCAAAAAAAAAAAAAAAAAAAAAGATACAACTCTGAAACGAGTAACATGGAGGTTATTATTAACTTCCTCACAGTCACATGCAGTGTCATTTCCTACAATAAAATGGTTTACAATTTTACCTGTTTAAATGAAAAGTCTTCATAGAAAGGAACATTTTGTCAGGGCGACACAGTGGGTCGCATTTTCTGAACTGATTAATCCTACTAAGGTTGCAGGGAGGCTTGAGACGACATGACTCATGCTCACACTCACACCTAGGGCCAATGTGGAACAGCCTGTTACCTTAACGTGCATGAGATCTGTGTGTGGGAGGAAGCCGGAGTACCCAGAGAAAGCCCACACACACGAAGAACATGCAAACTCCAGACAGAAATGTGCTCCCCAACCCCGGGACTCGAACCCAGGATCCACTTGCTGTAGGGAGATGTGCTGCCCACAGTTAACTTTCAATCATTTTAACACAGGGCTCAAAAGCTCCATTTAATCTCGAGTTCTGATGTATGGAACGTAAACACTGAGAGGTGCAGATGTAAGCTGCTGAGTTGGAACACAGCCCTAACGGCACTAAAGTAAAATGAATGTAATTTGTATGGACAGCGCGGACATGAATATCAAACCCTGTGATCTGTTTGCTTACATGGACTTCAGCAGGTATTCGGTACACTGCACTAGGACGATGCCCTCAAATGGTGAGTGTTCACACACCACTCCACACACACCATCAGCACCAACCACAAACTGCAACAACAACAACAACAACAACAACAACTACAGCAGCAGCAGCAGCAGCAGCACGCTGCTTCTTAATAACTGAAATCTCACACTCAGGTCAGCTCAGATAAATTCAACCAGAATCATAAAGTACTGCAAAATGTTTTATGTAGTTTATTTCATTTTTGAATGTGTGTAGACAGTACCTGCAGGGGCTTGTCATACCAGCGGTTGGCGCCGTTCTTGTCATGGCCGCCGCCGTGCAGCATGAGTGACGCTCTGTTGGAGTCAGTGGGCTGAACTCCAGTGGGCTCATCCAGACACAGCACACACACACAGTGCTCTATCAGCTCCAGAGACTCCCGGTTCAATGGATCTGTTAATCATACACTGATACGTGAGTGTGTGTGTGTGTGTGTGTGTGTGTGTGTGTGTGTGTGTGTGTGTGTGTGTGTGTGTGTGTGTGTGAGTGAAAGGGATTTTTTTTTTTACATTTCTGAATAAAGAAAAAATATAGATGAAAGAATGTTTGGAATCATTATCATCATCATCATCATCATCATCATCATCATCATCATCACCCTCTTCTTCTTCCTCCGCTTGATTTGAGGGGAGCAGCCTAACGGTGAGTTTAGTAAATTAGACTGTAGATTATTTTCTTGAATCAAGTTTATAGTTGAATTAAAATCTAAAATGATAACATAATCTATTAATGTGTCAATCATAACTAATCTTTAAGAATATTTGGCTAACTAGAGCCAATTATACTTCACATATGCTACACGGGAATGATGTAATCTGATTGGTTTATCATCTCAGGTTCACAATTATTCATCGAAAGTGAGGAGATCGTTGTTCCGTTCTGAACATTCAGGACTGTTCAGTGACATCTGCTAAGCCTGATGTGAAAAATTATTGTAGTCTACACCACTGGAATATCAGCTCGAAACACACAAATACTCCGTTCTTCCGTTTAATTTCGTACATTTATTTTTATTTATTTTAATCATGATAAACACAGGTCAGAGCCGAGCAGGTGAATCCGAGTCATGTAACGTCTGTTTAACTTTTCACCGAAAAAAATGTAGCATACACTTCACAGAAACAGAAAATCAAACCGAAATCAGATCGTAATCGTTTATTTGTTTATCTTTCAGCGGTCCACATGAGTTCTGTGCTTCAAGCCAAGCTAAATGCTAAGTGGCTAGCGGTGTTTGTTTAGCATAATCATTCGGATTCTAGTCGATCCCATGCACAAATGTAAGTAACCTGCTCTCTGTACACATGTTTTAGTAGATACTACACGGAAACATGTGAAAAACAAACTAAAATGGGATGTTAATGGTTTATTTTTACATTTTAAAGTGTGATAATGATGACACCACCTGCTTCAATGACCAACACAAACTATCAGTGTACGTCCCGCTGATAACATTAAACACACATTTCTCAAATTTTATTCGAACACCAAACCGTTTCTGTGCCTTTATGTGACCTTTGAGAAGCAGCTCGCGAGTTTTCGCCCAATCACTGCGGCCATCTGAGGTGAAGAGGCCAACGGGGGGCTGATTCTCCTCCAGCTTCTCCGCCACTTTACTGATCCTGGCTAGCTGGGTAAGGACATCGCTCTCACTCAGCTTCCGGCTTTTCTCCATCAGATTTAACACAAAGAACTGAAATGAGGAAGGTAAAAATAATAATAATTATAATTTAATTAATACTACAATGTGTCCACGGTACCCAGATGCTTCCACCAAACTAAGGTGAGGGATATTATTCAAAACTTATAAGAATGATTATGTATCGTAGTTAATATTAAACAGCAGCTGTCCTTTTAAAATGTTAAAACTGATCTGACATAAATACTTTTCCAAAGTTCAATTCCATCCAACTCCCTCATCAGGACTGTTTTTCCCTCAAAATTCAAAGCTTGGTATTGAGAGGTGACATCAGCAGATGGGCTCTGGGAAATATTGGAAGGACGGAAGGGCGGAATGGGGCCGCACTGCTTACCCCAGCCAATTGAATCGCTTTGTCAGTTTTCAAATCTAAACTTTTAATCCTACTCGGGTCATAAGGAGGCGGATGTCTCTCTCAGCTAACTCTGGCTACACCCTAAACAGCTCACGGGGCCATCACAGGGCCAACACACACAACCATTCACAGTCACACTCACACCAGGTGGTGATCGGAAACAGCCAATTAGACCACAAGCCCACACAAGCATGGGGAGAACATGCAAACTCCTCCCAGGAGCAATCTCACAGAGCAAGCTCCCAGGACCTCCTACCCCAGGACCTCCTACCCCAGGACCTTCTTGCTGTGAAGAGGAAGTGCTAAACATGACAGCACAGTGTCATCTTGTTGTCAGGTTTTTTTTTTTTTTTTCTGTAAGAATTAACGAGAGCTTTGTTCTACAGAAACATGAGAAAATCCCCCCAGCTTGAAGTAAAGATGACATTATGATAAAAAACATTATGATGTTTTGATTGCGTAGGAAGCTGCTCATAGTGACGCTGATTTTTTTGTGTTTGTGTGAGTTATCTTGAACCGTTCACTGCTAAGTGAAATTAATCTGATTGGAAATGTATAATTACTCTGCATAATGCAAGGGCTTATGGGTAACTGGTCATGGATTTATCAGGTAGAATCCATTGAGACCGGTTTGTGTGGGGTTAAAATCCTTCCAGCGCTGATGGTTCAAGGCAACGTGGCAGATCCAATCAGAGCTAATTAAGTTAGCCAGCTGCAGCTCCATTGCCAAGAGATCATTAGCAGCATAACAACTGTTCCCGAGTCATTTCCAGGTATGGCATTCTCTCTCCGTAACCCCCGAGTACTGACGCTGCTCCAAATAAGTGCACAAAATGAGCAGAGGAACTCACACGCGCCCATAAGCTGAGCTACGAGTGTTAAAGGGTATTAAATAAAAACGTCCTGCTGGGGCAGGCATAGCCTCATGGTTAGAGAAGTGGCTCCAAAAGGTCACTGGTTTGATTCCCGACCAGCAGGTGAAATGTGTGATGGTGGGGGCGTGAGCAGCACCGTCTCATCCTCCACCTCCATGGCCGAAGTGCTCCTGAGCAAAGCATCGAACCCCTGACTGGTCTCCAGGTGCCCCAAAGTGTGTGTGGTAGCCCACCGCTCTGAGTGTATGTTCTCACCTTGCATGGGTTAACTTCAGAGTCAATAATTTCCCTTATTGGAATAATACAGTAAAGCAAAATAGAGGGGAGGGGGGGTATTTCCAGTTTGCAGCAATGCTCATTCATGCTAATGTTTCAGGGCGAGTATTTATGTTTACATTGATAGTGTTTCTGTTCCTATGGGAAGATATATGGTTTGAAACACATCCACAGTGATGTGACTTTTGTGGCCTATAACAAAAAAACATATGGTCTGGGACACGACCACTAAGGTCTGATGGTGTCAGTGCAGCCTATAGCAAATAGCATGTAGTCTGTGGGGGGCACACAGTGTGATAGTGTTTATGTAGCATATAAGAAGAAAGAAGAAGATATTTAATAGCATGTGGTTTGGAACAGGACTACATGGATGTGATAGTGTTTCTGTGGCCTATAATGAATAACATGGTCTGGAACACGCCCACAGCAATGTGATGGTGGGTTTGTTGCTGAAAGAGAATGTGGTGTTGTTTGGGACACAGACAGTGGCAATGTTTTTGTGGCCTGTGATGATTACTGTTTGGTTTGGGACACACTCATAGCATGTGGTGATATTTTTGTGGCCTGTAATGATTACGAAGTGCTTATGGACCGGTATGCTGCTTTATGCACAAAATAATAATAATAATAATAATAATAATAATAATAATAATAATAATAATAATAATAATGACCGTGTCTCTCACTGTCTGTGGTGAGAGATTCATGTAAAAGAAGTATTGCTGACTTTTGTTAAGAGGACCTGCATAGCTGTCAGGGTGTTTCTGCCCCGCAATGGCCTGGTGAGCTGTCCAGGTTGTATTCTGCCCTCACCTAGAGTCAGCTGAGATGGGCGCAAGCCCCCTCGTGACCTTCATTAGTATTAAGCGGTTCAGAAAATGAATGAATGAATCTTCTTCTTTCTTCTTTTCCCTTCGGCTGTTCCCTTCAGGGGTCGCCACAGCAAATGATCTGCCTCCATCTCACCCTATCCACTGCATCTTCTACTCTTACTCCAACGACCTTCATGTCTACCTTCACCACATCCATAAATGTTCTCTTTGGTCTTCCTCTGGGCCTTTTGCCTGGTAGTTCCAACCTCAGCATCCTACTACCAATATACTGACTATCCCTCCTCTGTACATGTCCAAACCATCTCAATCCAGCCTCTCTGACTTTGTCTCCAAAACATCTAACATGTGCTGTCCCTCTGATGTACTCGTTTCTGATCCTACCCATCCTTGTTACTCCCAAAGAGAACCTCAACATTTTCATCTCTGCTACCTCCAACTCTGACTCCTGTCTTTTCCCCAAGGCCACTGTCTCTAAACCATACAACATTGCTGGCCTCATCACCGTCTTGTACACTTTTCCCTTCATTCTTGCCAATACCTTCCTATCACATATAACACCGGACACTTTTCTGCATCCATTCCTACCTGCCTGCATGCGCTTCTTCACCTCTTTTCCACACTCTCCATTGTTCTGGATTGTTGAGCCTAAGTACTTAAAATCCTCTACCTTCTTTATCTCTGCCCCCTGTAACCTCACCGTTCCTCTTGGGTCCTTGTCGTTCACACACATCTATTCCGTCTTACTGAGAGTAACCTTCAATCCCCTCCTTTCCAGGGCATACCTCCACCTCTCTAGATTTTCCTCCACTTGTTCTCTGCTCTCACTACAGATCACGATGTCATCTGCAAACATCATAGTCCATGGAGATTCTTGTCTAACCTCGTCTGTTAGCCTGTCCATCACCATAGCAAACAAGAAGGGTCTGAGAGCTGACCCTTGATGCAGTCCCACCTCCACCTTGAACTCTTCTGTCACACTGACGGCACACCTCACCACTGTCTTACATCTCTCATACATGTCCTGCACCACTCTAACATACTTTTCTGTCACTCCGGACTTCCTCATACAATACCACAGTTCTTCTCTCAGCACCCTGTCATATGCTTTCTCCAGATCCACAAAGGCACAATGCAGCTCCTTCTGACCTTCTCTGTACTTCTCTATTAACATCCTCAAAGCAAACACTGCATCTGTGGTGCTCTTTCTTGGCATGAAACCATACTGTTGTTCACAAATGCTGACCTCTGCCCTTAGTCTTGCTTCCACTATTCTTTCCCATAACTTCATTATATGGCTCATCAACCTTATCCCTCTGTAGTTGCCACAACTCTGTACATCTCCCTTGTTCTTAAAAATGGGCACAAGCACACTTCTCCTCCATTCCTCTGGCATCTGCTCACTTTCTAAGACCTTGTTGAATATTCTTGTCAGAAAATCTACTGCTACCTCCCCTAGACACTTCCATACCTCAACTGATATGTCATCAGGGCCAACTACCTTTCCACTCTTCATCCTCTTCAATGCCCTCCTCACTTCACCCTTACTAATCTTTGCTACTTCCTGGTCCTCAACGGTCGCCCCTTCTACTCTTTTTTCTTTCTCATTTTCCTCATTCGTCAGCTCTTCAAAGTAATGCAGCCGTGAGGGGGGGGGCACGAACCAGTGTCTCTCCCTCACGCCGGTCCCAAGCCCGGATAAATGCAGAGGGTTGCGTCAGGAAGGGCATCCGGCGTAAAACAAATGCCAAATAAACTATGCGAATCACAAGAAAGAACCACATACTGGATCGGTCGAGGCCCGGGTTAACAACGACCGCCATCAGTGCCATCAACCACAGGGTGCTGATGGAAATTGGACTACTGTTGGTCGAAGACGTCGAAGAAGGAGAGGCGGGAGGCGTGTCCATAGGCAGAGAGAGAAGAGGAAATGCGTGAGCCTAGGACTGAGAGTAGGGACTTTGAATGTTGGAACTATGACAGGAAAAGGTAGAGAGCTGGCTGACATGATGCAGAGGAGGAAGGTGGACATACTGTGTGTTCAGGAGACCAGGTGGAAAGGTCGCAAGGCTAGAAGCATAGGAGCAGGGTTTAAGCTGTTTTATCACGGTGTGGATGGGAAGAGAAATGGAGTCGGAGTCATCTTGAAGGAGGAGTTTGCCAGGAATGTTCTAGAAGTGAAAAGAGTGTCAGACAGAGTGATGAGTCTCAAGTTAGAAATTAAAGGCGTGAGGTTCAATGTTGTTAGTGCTTATGCCCCACAGACAGGATGTGAGCGAGAAGAGAAGGGGAGATTCTGGAGGGAGTTAGATGAAGTGATGCAGAGTACCACCAGAGGTGAAAGAGTGGTCATTGGGGCAGACTTCAATGGACATGTTGGTGCAGGAAACAGAGGGGACGAGGAAGTGATGGGTAGGTTTGGTATCCAGGACAGGAACGCAGAAGGACAGATGTTGGTAGATTTTGCAAAAAGGATGGAAATGGCTGTGGTGAATACTTTCTTCCAGAAGAGAGAGGAGCATAGGGTGACTTATGAAAGTGGAGGTAGGAGCACACAGGTAGACTACATCTTGTGTAGGCGATGTAATTTGAAGGAAGTCAGTGACTGCAAAGTAGTAGCGGGTGAGAGTGTTGCCAAACAGCATAGGATGGTGGTGTGCAGGATGATGCTGATGGTGAGGAAGGTGAAGAAGGCAAAGGCAGAGCAGAAGACAAAGTGGTAGAAGTTGAAAAAGGAAGAGTGAAGGAATAAATTGATAGGATAAATGAGACGCAACTATGTCTGTCTTCCCAACTATGTGTGTATTGTAAAGGAGACGCAATTATGTGTGTATTGGAAAGGAGACGCAACTATGTGTGTATTGTAACTTCTGTATATCTAAAGCTTCCTGTTTTACTTGTAATCGTGACATGTGCGCTAGGCACATGAAACTGTTGGGTGTCGGTTCGGGTGTGGGATTCAGAAAGTAACAATGTATAACAATGAGGAAATGCTTTGAAATGTAATTAGCCAAGTGTTAAGCGCCTCAGGGCACAGACATGTATATGGAAATGCTTTATCCCCAAGTGTTACGTACCGCAATGCACAAACATATATGTTAATGCTTTATGAACATGCAATTACTGCTTTGCACGCATATCCCTCTGTATAAATAAGCGGACACTGCATGTGTTCGATGAGCTTTCGATGAATAAACCAGACTGATTTCACTCGTGTGGTTGATTGTCTGTTGCTCCCGGAGCGCTCTCAGACGTTGAGATACAGGAATCCAGGTCGTGCAGATTTATCTAGGAACTTCCACGGAGAAAAATTCTAACAATTTGGTGACCCCGACGTGATACTCCTGATCAGGTAAGACAAGATTTGTTTGACTACCTGGTTAGCAGTATTTGAGCGTCTGTTATCTCCTTCTCTAGAAGGGACGGTTATCCTCAGTTGCTATAACTGGGACGGTTATCCTCAGTTACTATAACTGGGACGGTTTATCCCCTTCTCTCGAAGGGACGGTTATCCTCAGTTGCTATAACTGGGAAGAGCGCTATACAAATACAACCCCCCCCCCCCAAAAAAAAAAAAAAAAAAAAAACGAAAGAAAGAAAAAAGAAGGTGCCCCTGTATTCCTGTATGCCAACGTATTTTTTCTGTTGTTTTGTTGTTAGAGGGTAAACAATGGGAAATTCCGACCCAAAGCCTAATCCCGGGAAACCCCCAAGGAATGGATGAATAAATGTGGTCTTGCTTATTATACTGAACCATGGCTTAGTAATCTAGCCGGATGGACGGAGGGACTAGACCAAGTGCCAAACTTTACTAGAAATGGGACTTTTGATGCAGGATTTCTGACATCCGCGCATCGCATGATTTATGATGGATTGGGCAACCCCTCCTGGGATTATGAATACGTGAAGGAGGCTTATGTAAAATGGTATGAGATGCGCTCATATTGGTTAAAACTTAAAAAGCTCTTCGAGCCCAAGAAGGTGACTCAGAGTGTCCCCAAACCTATATTAATGAGTAAAGAAAAGGGAAAAGGGAAAAATACGTCCAGCTTGCTGTGTACAAACTGTGTCCCCCGTAACTCCCCCGTCGGCTCCCCCACCCTATCCAGTAGGATCGGGGGATATAGTCCCGCTAACCCCCGCTGACCCTAAGCCAGCGGAGGTTCCCGCCTTATACCCAACCCTGCTCGCTGCCGAAGGAGGAACCCCCGGAGCCGGAGCACGACCTAAAATTAAATCAAAACAAAGACCCAAGGTTGTGATTCCCTCCCCGCCTCCACCAGTGAATGAGGAAGACTCTGAAGATACATCGGGGGATGAGGATTCGGACTGGGAAAACTCTCAGCCCGATCCTCCTCCTCTCTCGAAGCCACCTAAACCTAGAGCAGTGAAGAATGTAGCTTGTATATGGCAAAATAGGGGAAGGGGTATCGTTGTGGAACCACCGTCCGTGGCTGCACTCAAAGACATTATCTCCATGCTCCCTGGCTTGGACACACCCCTGGCCTACGTAGATATGCTTATACTGTCCACTAGGTATTGCCAACTAACGGGAGGGGACTATCGCTTTATCCTGCAGTCTACCCTAAAGGAAGCATACAATGAGGCTGTGGTCCTCCAGAATGTCCCCTGCTTGGACCCCAGAAACGATGAGGTGACTAACGAAAAAATAGAAGAGGACAGGGGGGAAGAGGGGCTTAGTCAGACTCGTTATCGTTCCTCGCTCTATTGGAGAGATAATCCCGACGCATTAAAAACCTTGCGCGCGCAACTTAGTCTCCCGACGGGAGGGAGCCTGCGATCTTTCACACGTAACTAATTGTAAGCAGAAGCGGGGCGAACTAACTTCGGTATTTTGGAATCTCTTTACTGAAACTTGGCGTCATGTAGGAGGATTTGATCTTCGTACCGAAGAGGTAAATTCTATGTTCGTGTCCAGTTTTTTAAGTAATTGTCTCCCAGAGGTCCAGAGCGCACTTAAACCGCATTTCACAGATCGTCAACGTCTCATCGTTAGAACTGCCGGAGAAAGGGTTCGTATGTTAGAATCAGATGGACTATTGAATGTGAAGAATAGGGTTCTGCTGGCGATGGCCCTCCAGGGCCCTCGTGATAAGAATGGAGGAAGGGATTCATATAGAAAGACCGGAAATTGTCATTATTGTGGTATAGAAGGGCATTGGAAAAAAGAGTGTAGAAAGAGACAGAGAGACGAATATAATTCTGCCTCTCGGACCTACCAGGGAGACAACCCGTCTCGCCCCCACTCAGATTCTGCAGGCGCATCGCCAACACGGCCATACGCGGGAGCACGAATAGGGCTGCCCGCAGAGTAGGGACCCCGTGACCTGTAGCTTAATGCATCTAGTGTTTAACTCGCCCTGCAATGAGAATCTGCCCCTCCTTCCTGTTGTTCTAGAAGGGGTAGAATATCTTTTTGTTATCGATAGCGGTGCGACCCTATCCTCCCTAGGCAGGGACTATCAGGGTGCTGTCTCCTCCAGGTCTACCAGCTCTGTGGGTATAGATGGGGTTCCCTTCTCCTCCCCATATACGCCGCCCCTTCTTTTATGTTTTCCTGATGACCCTACGCTTGATACATTGCAAATATCCTACTCCTTTGTATATATGTCCGAATGCCCTTTTAATTTGCTGGGCCGCGATCTCATGAGCATTCTGGGGTTTCAAATCTCTTTCCAGGGCTCGAGCATGACCATTCAAACGTGCGACACCTCCTCTGTTTCTCTGTTGTCATTGCAAGCGCAGCCCTTGCCTTTTAACGTTAATTCGGCATGCGTGGCGAGTTCCACCTCGCCCCCTGTACTCGACACGTTGCCCACCAATCTTTGGGCAGAACATAAGAATGACGTGGGTTGTGTGGACTGCGTCCCGTATGAAGCTACCGTGAAGCACATTTCGCCCGTGTACATCCGACAATACCCCTTATCGACTCAAAAATGTTGGGTATCGACACCATTTTGGCTTCTCTTCTGGAACAGGGTATCATCGTGCCGTGCACAAGCCCTTATAACACTCTTGTGAACCCGGTTCCCAAGCCGGACGGTTCTTGGCGCCTAACCCAGGACCTCAGAAAAATTAATGAGCTCATCATCCCAGTCTCGCCGGTCGTCCCAGACGTGCCCTCTATTATGGCTTCCATTCCTTGCGATCATACCCATTTCTCCGTGATTGACCTGTGCTCGGCGTTTTTTAGTATCCCTGTTGAGCCAAGCACACAACCTCTCTTCGCTTTCACACACCGGCAGCGACAGTACACGTGGACTAGATTACCTCAAGGGTTCATAGACTCTCCTGCTGTTTTTTCGGCTGTGGTTAGGGATGCACTGGGGTCTCTCGACGTTCCCGTGGGTTCCTGTGTCCATTCCTACGCCTGTCCGGCCTAACTTATGAACTTTGTCTTGATGCAACCGTTCAACTGCTCCTCTTACTGGAAAAGAAGGGTTTCAAGGTTTCAAGGCCCAAGCTACAGTTTTGCCTACTGACTGTCATATACCTGGGCTACGAACTCTCTCACGGGACAAAACGCCTTACTCAGGATCGCGTCAAGATCATAGTGGACACTCAGAAGCCTGCCACGAAACAGGCGCTCCTTGCTTTCCTGGGCCTCATTAATTACTGCCGCCAATGGATCCCAGACTGCTCCTTTTATGACAAACGTTTACGCTCTGCCGTGGCTCACACTGACCCTCTCCACCAACCCTTGGTCTGGACTGAGGACATGCTGGACGCGTTCAAAGCCCTGAAGTCGGCCCTATGCTCCGCGCCGGCTCTCGGGCTCCCGGACTACACCAAACCCTTTCACCTCTATGTCGCGCACCAGGCCGGCACGGCTTCTGGGGTTTTGGCTCAGAACCACGGGGGGGACTGAGACCCTGTGCTTTCCTCTCCAAAACTTTAGATACTGTAGCTCAGGGTTTACCTGCTTGCCTTCGCGCTGTCGCTGCCAGTGCGGTGTTAGTTCTCGAGGCAGAAAAAATAGTGCTCTCCCATCCACTCGTTTTACACACCAGCCATCGGGTTAGGCATATCCTTAATACTCTGTCCACACAACACATGTCTTCTCAACGTCGCTCAGGTTACTAGGCCATCCTTTGTGCTACTGATAATCTAACCATCTCTTGTTCCTCTTCCCTAGATAACATGGCCCAGGCCCTACAGCACCTGCTTAATACTCCGGATGACTGCGAACCGTTGGAACATGACTGCATGGACACCATTGTCCATGACACCAGTATTAGGTCCGACTTATTATCCACGCCTCTCTCCACAGGTCTCTCCCTGTTTGTAGATGGGTCATGCTCGAAACCCTCCGACGGAGTTTTCCTCTCTTGACTACGCGGTATGTTCCTTACCGGACCAAGTTTTGGAAGCGTACTCGCTCCCCTTTAATTCCGCCCAAGCAGCGGAGTTATACGCGCTCACTCGGGCATGCATTCTCGCTTCCGACCAGGATGTTACTATATACACGGACTCTCGTTACGCTTTCGGGGTGGCGCACGATTTCGGCCGTATCTGGCAATCTCGTGGTTTCACTGCTGCTGACGGTAAGCCCATTTCACATTCCACCTTAGTCCAGGACCTTATTGTGTCCTGCAATCTCCCGCTCCGTTTAGCGATCGTAAAGACCCGCGGTCATTCCTCTGACCACACTGATGAGGCACGAGGTAACTCTTTGGCTGACCGCACAGCTAAACAGGCTGCCTTGCTCGGCTCCATGCCGCCGTTCTTGCAGCCCGCGCTGGTGTCCACCTCACACATGCTTAGTGCCCTCCTCCCTGACTTGGATATGAAATCCCTTCAGTCCTCAGCGTCCACAGAAGACACTGATTTTTGGTCTTTGCATGGCTCTCAACTTTCGGGGGACGGTATTCTACTCGATTCGACCGGTCGCTTATGTCTGCCCACGCACTGTCTTCCTTTCCTCGTCCGCGAGTTTCACGGGCCTACACATCGCGGTCGAAGAGGGGTGGTGACAGATATGGAAAAAGATTTTTGTATACAACAACTAGCCTCTACGGTACACAGCATTCTGGACAAATGCCTGATTTGTGCACAGAACAATGTGTCCAAACCACATGCATCACATCAGCATCTGCCGAAACCAGATACTCCCTTCCAGGAGTGGCAGATAGATTTTACTCACATGCCCCGGCAGGGCCCCTTTAAATATCTATTGGTTATCGTGGATAAATTTTCCCGGTGGGTTGAAGCTTTCCCGTGTGAGAACGAAAACGCCCGAGTAGTGGTTCAAAAGTTATCACAGGAAATTATTCCCAGATATGGCCTCCCGTTGGGAATTGATTCGGACAAAGGTACACCATTCACCTCAAAAGTCACTCAACTGTTGGCCCAAGAACTAAAGATCAATTGGCGTTTCCATGTCCCATATCACCCTCAGTCCTCCGGAATAGTGGAACGAACAAACAGAACAATTAAAGGGAAATTACGGAAGGCAATGCACATCACTGGATCAAGAAATTGGGTTTCAGTACTACCCGGTTTTGGCGGATTTGCGAATGACCTCGCAGGTGGCCTTAGGGAATCTATCCCCTTACGAAGTAATAATGGGAAGACCCTTTCCCGCTCCTTGGAGGAAGGGAAAACAGGCTTTGGGGACAGAAGATCTAGATATACACATGAGCGAGTATGCCGTGGGCCTTGTTAAGGTCCTAAACGACTATTGGGAACGCACTAATCAGAATACTTCGGTCCCGGCCGATGCAAGCACTCATGCCTTCAAGGTAGGAGACAAGGTGCTGGTCAAGAAATTTGCAAAACTAAATTCCTCTTTGGGAGACTCTCCTTACAGTGAGCCCACGGAGATACTCGCTGTTACTCATACCGCCGTACTAACTGACCTCTTTCCACAGTGGATCCATGCTACCAGACTGAAGAAAAGTCCGCAATGACGTATTAAGTGCACTCTGTATTTGTGAAATTTTTTGTTCTCATTTACTTATCTTTCAGGTATCGAGATACCAGCCCTTCTGGGGTGAATGACTTACTTGTCTTGACCTGATCCAGATACCTAAGTATCACCACCACATCCTCTCGCACACGGGTCGGATAACGGCCATTTAAAATCCATGTTATGTATATACCCCAGCACGGGACAATTACACCACTTACAAAAAATGCGTGACGTAGCGGACCAACTGCGACGCGACGAAAGTCCAAACTATGGCTGGGAATTCCCCCACTCTCTTTTCGGCATGTTTACCCCGTATTTAACCATGCTTGTTCCCGTATGTATGTGTTTGTTGTTGGTTTGTGTGTTTGGACCCTGTATTTTTAGGTGTTTGATGACTCGAATCTGGGTCCTGGCCAGTTCCTTCAGCGAACCCCGATGTGCCCGCCTGCCCTCCGCCTCTGTCGATGACTGTGGACCCGGGAGTGCGTCGTGTGGATACATCCGGCGATGACGACGGACCCAAGAATACGTCGTGTGCGTGTGTAATGCTTGGATACATCCGGACGGGAAGGCTACCGGAGCCCTGAGGTATGTGGGCGATGGGGCCCCCGCCTGCCCTTCAAGCACCAGCCTCGGCGCAACCACGGCCTGGTTTCTTCCCTACGGTGTCCAACATTCCACACGAGGAAAAAACCACCTCTGGAATGCCACAAGAAAGAGAGGGATCCGGCGTGCCGCTACAGAATTTATACATATTTCATATTATAAAAAGAGGGGATTGAAGGAATAAATTGATAGGATAAATGAGACGCAACTATGTCTGTCTTCCCAACTATGTGTGTATTGTAAAGGAGACGCAATTATGTGTGTATTGGAAAGGAGACGCAACTATGTGTGTATTGTAACTTCTGTATATCTAAAGCTTCCTGTTTTACTTGTAATCGTGACATGTGCGCTAGGCACATGAAACTGTTGGGTGTTGTGTTTCGGTTCGGGTGTGGGATTCAGAAAGTAACAAGGTATAACAATGAGGAAATGCTTTGAAATGTAATTAGCCAAGTGTTAAGCGCCTCAGGGCACAGACATGTATATGGAAATGCTTTATCCCCAAGTGTTAAGTACCGCAATGCACAAACATATATGTTAATGCTTTATGAACATGCAATTACTGCTTTGCACGCATATCCCTCTGTATAAATAAGCGGACACTGCATGTGTTCGATGAGCTTCCGATGAATAAACCAGACTGATTTCACTCGTGTGGTTGATTGTCTGTTGCTCCCGGAGCGCTCTCAGACGTTGAGATACAGGAATCCAGGTCGTGCAGATTTATCTAGGAACTTCCACGGAGAAAAATTCTAACAATTTGGTGACCCCGACGTGATACTCCTGATCAGGTAAGACAAGATTTGTTTGACTACCTGGTTAGCAGTATTTGAGCGTCTGTTATCTCCTTCTCTAGAAGGGACGGTTATCCTCAGTTGCTATAACTGGGACGGTTATCCTCAGTTACTATAACTGGGACGGTTTATCCCCTTCTCTCGAAGGGACGGTTATCCTCAGTTGCTATAACTGGGAAGAGCGCTATACAAATACAAAAAAAAAAAAAAACCCAAAAAAACGAAAGAAAGAAAAAAGAAGGTGCCCCTGTATTCCTGTATGCCAACGTATTTTTTTTTGTTGTTTTGTTGTTAGAGGGTAAACAATGGGAAATTCCGACCCAAAGCCTAATCCCGGAAACCCCCAAGGAATGGATGAATAGATGTGGTCTTGCTTATTATACTGAACCATGGCTTAGTAATCTAGCCGGATGGACGGAGGGACTAGAACAAGTGCCAAACTTCCCTAGAAATGGGACTTTTGATGCAGGATTTCTGACATCCGCGCATCGCATGATTTATGATGGATTGGGCAACCCCTCCTGGGATTATGAATACATGAAGGAGGCTTATGTAAAATGGTATGAGATGCGCTCATATTGGTTACAACTTAAAAAGCTCTTCGAGCCCAAGAAGGTGACTCAGAGTGTCCCCAAACCTATATTAATGAGTAAAGAAAAGGGAAAAGGCAAAAATACGTCCAGCTTGCTGTGTACAAACTGTGTCCCCGTAACTCCCCGTCGGCTCCCCACCCTATCCAGTAGGATCGGGGGATATAGTCCCGCTAACCCCCGCTGACCCTAAGCCAGCGGAGGTTCCCGCCTTATACCCAACCCTGCTCGCTGCCGAAGGAGGAACCCCCGGAGCCGGAGCACGACCTAAAATTAAATCAAAACAAAGACCCAGTAAGGCAAAGGTAGCAGTGTCAAAGGCCAAACAGAGCGCGTTTGATGACTTGTATGCTCGGTTGGAAACTAAGGAGGGAGAAAATGATTTATATAGGTTGGCACAGCAGAGAAATAGAGATGGGAAGGATGTGCAGCAAGTTAGATTGATAAAGGACAGAGAGGGAAATTTATTGACTGATGACAGAAGTGTGCTGGGAAGATGGAAAGAGTACTTTGAAGAGCTGATGAATGAGGAAAATGAGAGAGAAAAAAGAGTAGAAGAGGTGACTGTTGAGGACCAGGAAGTAGCAAAGATTAGTAAGGGTGAAGTGAGGAGGGCATTGAAGAGGATGAAGAATGGAAAGGCAGTTGGTCCTGATGACATACCGGTGGAGGTATGGAAGTGTCTAGGAGAGGTAGCAGTAGATTTTCTGACAAGAACATTTAACAAGGTCTTAGAGAGTGAGAGGATTCCAGAGGAATGGAGGAGAAGTGTGCTGGTGCCCATTTTTAAGAACAAGGGAGAAGTGCAGAGTTGTGGCAACTACAGAGGGATAAAGTTGATGAGCCATTCCCATGAGTTATGGGAAAGAATAGTGGAAGCTAGACTAAGGGCAGAAGTCAGCATTTGTGAACAACAGTTTGGTTTCATGCCAAGAAAGAGCACCACAGATGCAGTGTTTGCCTTGAGGATGTTAATGGAGAAGTACAGAGAAGGTCAGACGGAGCTGCATTGTGCCTTTGTGGATCTGGAGAAAGCATATGACAGGGTGCCGAGAGAAGAACTGTGGTATTGCATGAGGAAGTCTGGAGTGGCAGAGAAGTATGTTAGAGTGGTGCAGGACATGTATGAGAGATGTAAGACAGTGGTGAGGTGTGCTGTCGGTGTGACACAAGAGTTCAAGGTGGAGGTGGGACTGCATCAAGGGTCAGCTCTCAGCCCCTTCTTGTTTGCTATGGTGATGGACAGGCTGACAGACGAGGTTAGACAAGATTCCCCATGGACTATGATCTTTGCAGATGACATTGTGATCTGTAGTGAGAGCAGAGAACAAGTGCAGGAAAATCTAGAGAGGTGGAGGTATGCCTTGGAAAGGAGGGGAATGAAGATTAGCCTCAGTAAGACAGAATACATGTGCATGAATGACAAGGACCACAGAGGAACGGTGACATTACAGGGAGCAGATATAAGGAAGGTGGAGGATTTTAAGTACTTAGGCTCAACAATCCAGAGCAATGGAGAGTGTGGAAAAGAGGTGAAGAAAAGTGTGCAGGCAGGCTGGAATGGTTGGAGAAAAGTGTCCGGTGTGATGTGTGATAGGAGGGTATCGGCAAGAATGAAAGGAAAAGTGTACAAGACGGTGTTGAGGCCAACGATGTTGTATGGGTTAGAAACAGTGGCCCTGGGGAAAAGACAGGAGGCAGAGTTGGAGGTAGCAGAGATGAAAATGTTGAGGTTCTCTTTGGGAGTAACGAGGATGGATAGGATTGGGAATGAGCACATCAGAGGGGCAGCACATGTAAGACGTTTTGGAGACAAAGTCAGAGAGGCTAGATTGAGATGGTTTGGACATGTCCAGAGGAGGGACAGTGAGTCTATTGGTAATAGGATGCTGAGGCTGGAACTACCAGGCAAAAGGCCTAGAGGAAGACCAAAGAGACGATTCATGGATGTGGTGAAGGAGGACATGAAGGTCGTTGGTGTAAGAGAAGAAGATGCAAAGGATAGGGTGAGATGGAGGCAGATGATTCGCTGTGGCAACCCCTGAAGGGAAAAGCCGAAAGGAAAAGAAGAAGATCAGCTCTTCAAAGTACTCTTTCCATCTTCCCAGCACACTTCTGTCATCAGTCAATACATTTCCCTCTCTGTCCTTTATCACTCTAACTTGCTGCACGTCTTTCCCATCTCTATTTCTCTGCTGTGCTAACCTGTATAAATCATTCTCTCCCTCCTTACTGTTCAACCTATCATCATATGCCCTCTGTTTGGCCTTTGACACCGCTACCTTCGCCTTACGCTCTGTCTCCCTGTACTCCTGTTTACTCTCTTCAGTCCTCTCAATGTCCCACTTCTTCTTGACTAACCTCTTCTTTTGTACACACTCCTGCACTTCCTCATTTCACCACCAAGTTTCCTTATCTAATTTCCTTCCAGAGGACACACCAAGTACCGGTCTCCCTGATCACCTTGGCTGTGGTTGTCCAGTCATCTGGAAGCACTTCCTGACCACCCAAAGCCTGTTTCAACTCCTCCTTGAAGAACACACGACACTCTTCCTTTTTCAGCTTCCACCACTTTGTCTTCTGCTCTGCCTTTGCCTTTTTCACCTTTCTCACCATCAGTGTCATCCTGCACACCACCATCCTATGCTGTTTGGCAACACTCTCACCCACTACTACTTTGCAGTCACTGACTTCCTTCAAATTAAATCGCCTACACAAGATGTAGTCTACCTGTGTGCTCTTACCTCCGCTTTCATAAGTCACCCTATGCTCCTGTTTCTTCTTGAAGAAAGTATTCACCACAGCCATTTCCATCCTTTTTGCAAAATCGATCAACATCTGTCCTTCTGTGTTCCTGTCCTGGATTCCAAACCTGCCCATCACTTCCTCGTCCCCTCTGTTGCCTGCACCAACATGTCCATTGAAGTCTGCCCCAATGACCACTCTTTCACCTCTGGGGGTACTCTGCATTACTTCATCTAACTCACTCCAGAATCTCTCCTTCTCTTCTAGCTTACATCCTTCCTGTGGGGCATAAGCACTAACAACATTGACCATCATGCCTTCAATTTCTAACTTGAGACTCATCACTCTGTCTGACACTCTTTTCACTTCTAGAACATTCCTGACAAACCCCTCCTTCAAGATGACTCCTACTCCATTTCTCTTCCCATCCACACCATTATAAAACACCTTAAACCCTGCTCCTAAGCTTCTAGCCTTGCTACCTTTCAACCTGGTCTCCTGAACACACAGTATGTCCACCTTCCTCCTCTGCATCATGTCAGCCAGCTCCCTTTCTTTTCCTTCCATAGTTCCAACATTCAAAGTCCCTACTCTCAGTCCTAGGCTCACGCATTTCCTCTTCTCTCTCTGCCTATGGACACGCCTCCCGCCTCTCCTTCTTCGACGTCTTCGACCAACAGTAGTCCAATTTCCATCAGCATCCTGTTGGTTGACAGCACTGTTTGCGGTCGTTGTTAACCCGGACCTCGACCGATCCGGTATGAATTTTGTTTTGATCATTTGCATTTTTGTGCAATGTGGCAGAAGTTTTACGCCGGATGCCCTTCCTGTCGCAACCCTCTGCATTTATCCGGGCTTGGGACCGGCAAAAGGGGGAGAGACACTGGTTAGTGCCCCCCCCCCCCCCCCCCGACTCATGGCTGCATTTGTATTAAATGAATAATCAAAATATTAAAAGGAAGAAGGAGAAGAATGACCTGGTTATTGCAGGCCACTATAATGTGTCCAGTTTCTGGTGTTTTCTCGGCTCCTGTGCTGAGTGTGATCAGTGAGTCTTTTATTACTCCAGGTCTTCTATACGATGTGAAGAGGTGGTAGTACTGCTCCATACACAGCTCACTGCCAGTCTGCTGACCTCGGGCATAATCCGGGGGTAAAGTCCTCCTGATTACACCCCCAAAAGGATGATAAATACAGTAGTGATATTACATGCACACCTATTCAAACGTAGTGAAGTTCATCTATTATCTATATACATGGTTATCAGGCCTGTTTTAGCCTACACCTTGTTGCTAAGATTAACAGGTATCGTTTGTCCAGATGAGTGACCGTCTACCTGTCCACCATGGCTTTATACTCCATCAGTCCCGAAATGAGATGTGCAGCAAATCTGTAAGGAGATGAAATGTTCAGTACAAGCGTAACACCCTCTTACAGTGATACAAAAAACAGCCACACCTACATCACTGGCACTGAAAGACACAGAGGCCACACCTTCTTTTCACTGTAACAGACTGAGGCCACACCTTCTTTCCTATGAACAGAAAAACCTCAACCAAATCTGGGAGAAATGTTACAGTTTTGGGTCGTTTTACTGCCTCAGGGACGGAAATTCCTGCAATTAGTAATTCAATTCTTAAATCTGCATCACATCAGCCAGTGTTTAAGGATAACGTAAGCCATCAGTCTGACAGTTGAAGTTGAACCTCAGGTGAACCTTTTGAAGGGTGACTGGTGCTAGAAACCATCGCAAATCCACCAAAGAGCAACTCAGAGAGAAGAACTAGAGTTCAAAAATGTTCTAATCAAAGACCAGGTCACATGTCTAACCAAAGCCATCACATGTTGTGAGAGATTAAAAAAACAAATCATGAAAAGAAACCTAGAAACATCTTATGGCTAAAAAAAAAAAGAGCAGAATTAAAGTGGAGATAAAGGTCTCCTTTTACATTGAGTATATAATTTCATCTTCAGATGGTTGTTACTTACATCTACAAAGTTTCAATCTACAGAAACAGGGTCCACATTACATCTCCCGCTTCATCATTCCCTCCCTTATGAAGAAGATCCCTAGATACATAAACTCCTCAACTTGAGGCAGGACCTCATTTTTAACCCCAAGAGTGTATTCAAACTTTTTCTGGATAAAAAACATGGCCTCAGACTTGGAGGTGCTGATTGTCATCCCAGCCACTTCACTCTCGGCTGCGAATTGCTCCAATGAGAGCTGGAAGTCCTGGATTGATGAAACCAAAAAGACAACATCAGCCACAAAAAGCAGAGATGAGATCCGATGGCCATCAAAACAGAACCCTCAACGTTGCCAATGCAGACCAAACTCTGGATCAGGTAATACTGCGATCGAATGGCCCATAGCAACAGATCCAGAATGCCATACTCCCGGAGAACACCCCACAAGATAGTCCAAAGGATAGACTTTCCCAGGTAGGCTGAGGAGTGTGATTCTACGATAATTGAAACATACGCTTTGGTCCCACTTTTTTAAAAGGGGTGCTAACACCCGGTTTGCCAATCCAGAAGTCTGGCCCCCGACGACCACACTATTTTGCAGAGACATGTTAACCTAGACAGTCCTACAACATTCAGAGCCTTGAGATATTCAGGGCAGATCGTATCCACCCCTAGAGCCTGACCACCAAGGAGCTTTGTGACTACTTTAGCAGACTCAGCCTGAGAGGTGGATGGACCACCACACAAATTCCCAGAGTCTTGCTCCTCCACAAAGGGAGTGTTGATGAGATTGAGGAGATCCACAAAGTACTCCTTTAACCTCCCGAAGACATCCCCAGTTGAGGTGAGCAGCTCCCTGTTTCCACTGTAGACAGTATTTGTGGAGAACTGCTTCCCCCTCCTGTGGTGCTCCTATGATGGTCCAGAACCTTTTTGAAGCCAACTGATAGTTGCTTTCCAGGTTGTCACCAAATTCTTCCCATTACCAAGATTTTGCATCAGTGACAGCTTGGGCTGCAACACGTTTGACCGGCCGGTACCTGTCTGCTGCCTTGTGAGTCTAACAGGCCAATGAGACCCAATAGGCCTCCTTTTTTCAGCTGGACGTCCCCTTTCGACAGAGGTGTCTACCACGGGGCTCGTGGGTTACCGCCATGACAGGCACCAATGACCTTCCAGCCACAGCTATGGGCTACCGCCTCAGTAATGGAAGCACAAAACATGGCCCATTCGGATTCGATGTCACCTGCTTCCTTTGGGACATGGTTGTAGCTCTGCCGGAGGTGGGAGTTAAATGTTTGAACATAGTGCTCATGATAGACAAACCGTAATGAGCACAGAAGTCCAAAAACAAAACACCATTAGGCTGTACCTACTGATCACACCCCTCCAGGCCATGCTGTTGTTGCCCACATTGGCATTGAAGTTTCCCAGGACAGCACGTGAGTCTCCCGGAGAAGCGTTCTCCAACACCCCCCCTAAAGACTCCAAAAAGGGTGGGTACTCTGAACTGTCATTTGGTGCATTAGCACAAGCAATAGCAGGACCCCCCCCCCCCCCCCATCCCGAGCTGAAGGTCGAGGGAAGCTATCCTTTGGTCAACTGGGTAGAACCCCTATGTGTTTGCACTGAGACAGGGGGCAACAAGGATGCCCACTCTGGCTTGCCGCTTTCCCCATGAACAACTAAATGAAATAAGGTCCAGCCCCTCTCGTGATGGGTGGTTCCAGAGCCCAGGCTATGCACTGAGGTGAGTCTGACTATATCCAGTCGGTAATTCTCAACCTCATGTACTAGTTCAGGCTCCTACCTCACCAGAGAGGTGACATTCCATGTCCCAAGAGTCAGAATCAGTAGTTGAGGATCGGTCCAACAGAACCCATGCCCTCTACTGCCACCCAATCACAATGCCCAACTTTTCACTAATTATTTATTGCCATTATAATTTTTAATTGTGAATAAAGTTCTGTGAACAATAGTGTTATGTGCACAAGGGTTTTTTTTTTTTTTAGGCTAGATCTATTTCCACTTTACTTCGAGTCCGGTAGAGAACTACAGAAAACTCATACAACAAGGCCCTTCTGCAAAAGGGGGCGAGAGCAGCATCTGAGGCCAGACGTGCACTAACTTTCTCTCCAGAAGAACATTACACTTATCGATATTTCTGATGAGCAGGTGATTAAAAAGACTAATCTTCCTTGGGGCTTGTTTATCAGCTTCATCATTAGGGGCTGCATTCAACAGGGTGAAATATTTGTTATGTTTTGAGAATATGATAAAATACTGCATAATAGTGTGTGTGTATGTGTGTGTGTGTGTGTGTGTGTGTGTGTGTGTGTGTGTGTGTGTGTGTGTGTGTGTGTGTGTGTGTGTGCGTATACAGGGCATGGTGAAGCCACATGTACACAAGGAATAATAAAAAATACACAAGTTAATCACATTAAATGCACAAACACACACACACACACACACACACACACACACGCACGCACACACACACACACACACACACACACACACACACACACACACACACACACACACACAGTAAGTATCTGTTGAGGGTCAGAAATGAGACAGTAATATGATTACACATTGAAGATGTACAGATTGGAGAGATGTTGTTTTCTTTTCTTGTGTGTGTGTGTGTGTGTGTGTGTGTGCGTGCATGCGTGCGTGCGTGCCTGCGTGCGTGTGTGTGTGTATGTACAGTTGCTCAAAAGCATAATGTCTCTAAACAGCAAGTTGTTTTGTAATTTAATAGACTGACACCTATGTTTCTTGTCAGTTCTGCAGCAAATAATATATCATATTCAACTCTATCATGCACTTCTGCATTATTGTGAAAACTTGAAATCCTCTGATGGCCACCAGCTGCTGCCGAGCCATTTTAAACAATTAGAGGCCATTTTTATGACCTTGAAATTGACCCACAGTGCACAACTTTTGGTTCGAAGGTGCTACCCTGAACATTTTGTGGTGCAGTTCTTAAGATATAAGCGTCCGTAGCCCAGAAGAAAAAAGTAAGACTGACAGAAGTGAAAATAAATACCATTTACACTGGTGCTGCTGGTGGTAAACAATTTTTTTTTTCCAACATTTGGTCAGTCAAATGTATCAGTGGTGGCTCAGCAGTTAAGGCTCTGGGTTAGTGGTCCAAAGGTTGGGTGTTCAAACCCCAGTACGACCAAGCTTGAGCAAGGAACTCTGCACTCAGGTATATTAGCTGATAAATGTACATCACTCTGGAGTAGAGAATTTGCTTAATGCTGCACATGTAAATGTTACCGTCAAGTCTAGTAGAGTACCAGGAAAGCAACAGGATGCAGCTGCAGATAAAGATAGTGACACAAGTACAATGGAGCGGTACCGTGACTTACAAAATTAATCCATTCCAAGGGCGAGCACGTAAGTCAAAGTTCATTAGATAAAACAAAAATTCCCATAGGAAATAATAGAAAACCAATTAGTCCGTTCCAACCTCCTCCCAAACTCATATAGCCTGCACCAAACACGTATATTTCACCTAATATATTAAAGATAAACATGTAAAAACAATAAATATTTCATAATAATAATACATGTACATTAACACTAATAATAATTAATAATAAATAATGGAAACCAGGAATAAGCACCTGTTTGATGAGCCACTATGGCTCTGGTGTAAAAAGCTCAATGGACATTACCTAATAATAAATAATAAT
>CM045730.1:72047846-72062846 GCA_024760905.1 Plotosus lineatus
CTGTACTCGATCTTTTACCTCCCCAACACACACCTCTCCACCCACTCTACTGTGCCTCCACTCATCCCTTCACCTCCTGAACACACTCCCCTCCACCCTATTCACCCTGTCTGCACTCACTTCTTCACCTCTCCATCACACTCCTCATTACCCTGGATACCTCACCTCATGTATTTAAACTCATTCATGAATATAGCACCAAAGTCTTATAAAGTGTTGAACTGGTTCTCCTCCCAGCAATGGAATTACCTTCCTACTTGCTCTTCGTTAATATTTTACACACAAACACGTGGTTCTCTTTCCTCTCTGACATAAACTCTTATTAAATGTGTGTAAAGTAAGAAGAAGACAAAAATCCTCTCTGGAGATTCAAAAATTAGTTATTTCTCGGAACCACTTAATCCTGCTAGGATCATGGAGAGACTGCAGCCTATCTCAACCAACTCTGCAACACACACCAACCATGCGCACTCACACATGGGTCAATACGAAACAGCAAAATAATTTAACGTGTCTGTCGATTGGTACGTGTATGTATGGGTGTGTGTGTGTGTGTGTGTGTGTGTGTGTGTGTGTGTGTGTGTGTGAGTGTGTGTGTGTGTGTGTGTGTGAGTGTGTGTGTGAAATTGTGTGTATGTGAGTGTGTGTGTGAGTGTCTGTATGTGTGTGTATATGTGTGTGTGTGTGTGTGTGTGAGTGTGTGTGTGTGTGTGTGTGTGTGTGTGTAGTAGTAGTAGTAGTAGTAGTAGTAGTAGTAGTCGTAGTAGTTGTGTATATGTTCTACCCAGTTCTCGGTCTTTTCTCTCCTTTCCAGCAGGTTCCTCTGCAGTTTTTCTCCCGTTCCCCCTGGTTTGCTGAACTTTTCCACCAAAGCTTTGGTTTTCTGGAACTGCGCCTCGGGGACGAGGTGTTTCACACACTCCAGGTACACAGACAGGGTTTGCTGCAGGTCTGGTACGGGGACTTTGGGTAGGACCTAAAGGGACATTTAATTATCCAAATCTGCTTCTGTCTAGACTCAGAAATGATGTTATTATGTTTATTTGATGATTGATGGATCTCTGATATGGAACCAGTGGATAATTGATGGTACAGGAAATATTTTCCACTGCCTGAGAAACATGTTGTTTATGAATATCCTGCTAGTTTGGAGTAGAAAGAGACTCAGTAATGGGACATTCGATTGAAGTGAAATTTGGACAGCATGTGTTCAGGTCCTCTGGGGTGGGGTTTATTAATCAGGTGATGTAATTGCGCAGGAGTTCTGTGAAACTTCAGCTTTCTTCTCTTCTCATTTCTCACTAACTGGTACCAATGTCCCGTAGACACAAAGAAAAATCTTCCCAATTAAAAAACCCATAAATTTTTCACCAGGATGTGGAATCTTTAATTAACAAGTCAAAAGAAAAGAAAAAAAAACAGAGATTGGATCCAGGACACGGGTATGAATGGATCAGAACACACAACGTGGACAAGGCCACTCGGCGTGTCTCCTCCTTCACTGTAATGATAAGAAGTGGGCGTGGTATAAACGTGCTCCATAGTCAAGGCCAATCAGTCCACATAGACAAACGTCTCACTGACCCCAACCCACCTGGAGAACATGGAGATGTACGACCGAATCCCATGCGTCCTGACTGCAGGAGTGAAATAAAGTGAAGATGTAAACGCTCAGAGATGAACTGCAGGGGTTCGGTTAATAAATACAGAGCTGTGGAAGAGAAGCGCTCCACCGAACACTCACAGCACAGAAGCACCAAGCAGAAGCTTTTAAACACGACAGGGACATGTGGATGGGCTTCATATCATCAATTAATTTCTTCTTCTTTTCCTTTCGGCTTTTTCCCCTTTTCACAGATCACTACAGCATATCATCTGATCCGCACGTTTGATTTGGTTCAGAGGTTTTTACGTCGGATGCCCTTCCTGTCACAACCCTTTTAGCAAGAAAATTTACGAAAATCAGCAATGGTTCTTTTACATCAACCTCTCACCATAGACAGTGACAGACATGGCCCGCCTTTGATAACCCAGTTAGTGCTCTGGGGGGACAGTGACAAACTTGTGAACAGTGGGACTCGAACCCCCAAACTTAGGATCAGCGATCCAGCACCCTTTACCACCAGGCCACCAGTCCCCCTATATGAAATATCTATAGGAATATATAAACTAATATATATATATATATATATATAAAATACAGTGATATGCTTGTTGATTTAAATAGAAAACAACCATCGCCGAATTTCCTAAGAAGTGGCTGCCCTGTGATGGCCTGGCAGTCTGTCCAGGGTGCACTCTGCCTTTACCCAGGGTCTACTGAGGTGGGCGCCAGCCTTCCCGCAACCACAATTAGAAATAAGCAGTTACAGCTCGCCAGGCCATCACAGGGTCAGCAGTCATACAACCATTCACACTCACACTCACACCTCAGGTTTTAGAACAGCCAGTGAACCTACTGCGCATGGTTTTAGACTGTGGGAGGAAACCGGAGAACCCAGAGGAAGCCCATACAACACAGAAAGAACATGCAAACTCCACACAGAAACACCCAGTCTGGAATCAAACTCAGAACCCTCTCGCTGTGAGGTGGACGTGCTACCAAATTTACCCGAATTCTGGATCTTGGAGTTTTTAGCGCCAACCAGATTCTATGATCTGGTGTTGTTGGTTCATTTGTTTGGAACACGTTATGCAGATATATATGAACAGATGTTAATGTGAGGGGTGAGGTACAACACCAGTAACACTCACATTTTATTGCGGAGTGAATCTGGATTAAATTCTGGGTTGTTCTTATTTCTCAGGGTATTTAAGATGTGGGGAGAGTTTGAAACGAGGATGTTGCAGCAGGCACTTTCGGTTTTATTTTGTGTTTGTTTGTTTGTTTTTGGTGTTTTTTGGCTTGGTGAAGGTTTGCACTCTTCACTCTTAATGAGCCTTTATAATTGATCGAAATGTAATTAAAATGCTTGGTTAGTTAGTTGGTTTGTTGGGTAGTTAGTTGGTTATTTACTTGGTGAGTTATCATGTGTATATTCTGGTTTGTTATATACAGGACTGTCTCTCCAGCACCGACGCTCCTCACTTTAGCCAGTGATGCTGCAGTCCCTGCTGCACTCAGCAATAATTAAACCTGTTTCTGTTAACTACGATCAGTATAACTAGCAACCTCTCTCTCTCTCTCTCTCTCTCTCTCTCTCTCTCTCTCTCTCTCTCTCTGATGTTTGTTGAGGTGCACATTCTCCTTCTGGGGAATTTTTGAATTGCGTATTGCAAGACATGAGCAAGTGGCAACACTGCAAGACAGTGACCTTGAATAAGTAAATACTTCTCCATGAAAGGTTCGTCATTTGGCATGTTTTAAGGTTTCAATCACTATAAATAAAATATTAGTATTGTTAAAAAGTTTCACATTTTTTGGGTCACCCTGTGTGTGTGTGTGTGTGTGTGTGTGTGTGTGTGTGTGTGTGTGTGTGTGTGTGTGTGTGTATATATATATATATATATATACTGTATATGGGTTATATTTTTATGGCTCCACCCAAATGAGGATGGGTTTCCCTTTTCCATCTGGTTCCTCTTAAGGTTTCTTCATCACATTTCCTTGCCTCTGTTGTCATGGGCAGCTTTCATTATGGATGTGTAGGATTTATGGAATGTTTAAATTCTCTTATAATTTGTAAACCCAGACTTTCACTGTTTTACTGTAAATCTGATTTACAAAGCAAAAAAACAATAAAACTGAACTGAACTGAAATGTACGCAAAGATGACACAACATATTAAAACAAGCAAAAAGCCTTTAGAAAATAAATAAATAAATAAATGTCTGTATGGCATATATATATATATATAATTAAAATGTAAAATGTAAAATTGAAAAAATGTAAAACGGATGAACGTCAGTTGGGGAGCGTCTGTATTTTTTAAAAAACGCAATGCACCGAAGCCGCACGAATTGAAGCACAAAGTAGCAAGGGATCGGTATATATATATATATATATATATATATATATATATATATATATATATATATATATATATATATATATATATATATATATAGATAGATAGATAGATAGATAGATAGATAGATCAACGCCTGCACTTTAGAACCACGTAGGTAAACACCCATACACACACCCACACACACACACACACACACACACACACACACGTCTTATGTCAGGACTGTTTTTCTCACACCCTCATTGCCCTTGTCTTTGGCTCTTGAGAGATCAGCTGACGCCACATTAGGAGCCGTTCAGTTCCTCTATTCAATGAGCTTTGTTCGTTGATCCCTCTGAGTGCTGAGGGATTCAATCGACATTAAGACCTCAGGGGCAGAACTTGCTCACAAATCATCCAATTCTGATGGAATATAATAAATAATAATGACGTGGAAAAATAAGTTATAATTAAATTATACACAAAATATTTAATAATAATTATAGACAAATTATACACTGCAGCCTGACATGTCACCGAGAAACTACAGCCATCACCATTGGACTGGTAACCCCCACCCCACAGTGGGAAGGTCCTGGATTCAAGTCCCGTTCTCAGTGATGGCATTTCTGTGTGGAGTTTGCATGTTTCCCTTATGCTTGCATGGGTTTCCTCCAGGTATTATGGTTTCCTCCCACAGTCCAAAAGCACACACACAAGGCTCAATAGCTGTTCCAAATTCAGTTCAGTTTTATTAGTTTTGTGCTTTTTACAGTTAACATTGTGACAAATCAGCTTTACACAGTAAAACCGTGAAGGTCAGGGCTTACAAAGTATAAAAGAATTTAAACGTTTCCCATAAGCCCTACACATCCATACCAAGCATCACCCGCAGGAATGGTGGCAGGGAACAACTCCCTCCACAAAAGACAACTACAGTGTTGAAGACAACTACAGTGCACATCACTGACAACAGTGCGCTATGCTCATTTAAATTCCACTCCATGCTGTCCATCATAATTTAACCTGATACGAAGGTTACACTTTTCAATCATATTAACATGGTGATGATGATGATGATGATGATGATGATGATGATGATGATGATGGTGGTGGTGATAATGTTGGTGATGATTGTGATAATGACGATAGTGGTGATGATGGTGGTGAGAATGGTTGTTATGATAATGGTCGTGATGGTAATATTATGCTTACATTATCTCTGGATTGTTCTCGCTTCAGCACTGGCATCTTTGTATGATGATCTACACGCTGATGGATGGTCTTCACACCCCCCCCCCCCCCACACACACACACACACACACACACACACACAAACGGAGAAAGACAGAGAGAGAGAGAGAGAGAGAGAGAGAGAGAGAGAGAGAGAGAGAGAGAGAGAGAGAGAGAGAGAGAGAGAGAGAGAGAGAGAGAGAGAGAGAGAGAGAAATGAGAAGTGTGTTTGTATCATATATGTAATCATATTTCAATCAAAAATATGTATGTATCAAAAATATGAAATCAAAAATATGAAATATGTAATATTTTTTCAATCATTTGTATCCCCATTTCACTTTAGCGCTGAATGCAAGGTTCATGGCAGAAAGGCGCGGAACGCACTCTACGGATGTGCTTCGGCATTTTTACACGGAAAATAGGTCAAAACCTACAGAAAATTGCACCTTCAGGACACCTTTGGAATGATCACGGAATGTGCGGAAAGGACATGGAAAGACCACGGTACAATGTTGGAATACATGCGTAAAAGCGCTTGGATCACCTTCGAAACCAGTGCAGACAGCAAAGGAAGACCTTCGGATAATTCACAGAACGTTCACAGAAAGGACGGAACGTTTTCGTAACGACCGCAGCATTACTCCTTTTTAGAAGGAAGACCCACGGAATTACTGCGGAACAGGCAGAATGAATGCAGAACTTTCGCTTCCAACACAGAATGACTGTGGAATGACTGAGGAATACACAGCGTAACCATGTTTCAACGAGGACAAATCGTCAAAGATCAAAGGATTTCTTCCTGATTCCGCCTATAAATATACAGAATGACCAAGGAAGCTCATTCTCTCATTAATACTATATGTTTATTATGTATAATATGTTTATAATGTACAATAAATTTAAAATTTAACATATGGTAATATGTTTAATATCAATAATGTCAATCTTCTTTTCCTTCCGGCTGTTCCCTTCATCTGCCTCCATCTCACCCTATCCTCTTTATCTTCTTCTCTTACACCAATTACCTTCAAGTCCTCCTTTACCACATCCATAAATCTTCTCTTTGGTCTTCCTCTAGGCCTTCTGCCTGGTAGTTCCAATCTCAGCATCCTACTACCAATATACTCACTATCCCTCCTAATATGTCCAAATCATCTCAATCTAGCCTCTCTGACTTTGTCTCCAAAACTTCTTACATGTGCTGTCCCTCTGATGTACTCATTCCTGATTCTATCCATCCTCATTACTCCCAAAGAGAACCTCAACATTTTCATCTCTACCAACATTTTTTCTACCTCCAGCTCTGCCTCCTGTCTTTTCCCCAGGGCCACTGTTTCTAAACCATACAACATCGCTGGCCTCAACACCGTCTTGTACACTTTTCCTTTAATTCTTGCCGATACCGTCCTATCACACATCACACCGGACACTTTAATGTCAATAATGTTAATATGTTCCTTTTATTTGCACCTTAATAATTCCAGACTAAAATCCATGCACACAAGTCCAAACCACAGTGATTAAAACTTTAAAACTTTATTACATGTACAGGAAAACAGAAAAAAATGAACTGGAGTAATTTAATATTTATAGTGAAAGTAACTTCTTTGAGTATTCCGCAAGTCTTCCATTTTATCCGCAACTATTCTTCAAACATTCCGCATGTATTCCGCAAACCTTCTGGGGATTCCGTGGCCGCTTTTGACCACCCAGAAGAAGGAGGAATGTTTGCGGAACATTCACGAAAGACTTGCAGAATAAAAGGACAGAACATTTGCGAAAGGACTGCGGAAAGTGAGGGAACACTGTCGGAAAATTTTTCCGTGAACGTGCTTTTGTGTCATGTTCAAAAGCATGTTCGCAGAAGATTTTGGTCTGACGGAAGAGGAGGAATACCTTCGGAATCGTACGGAAGGACACAGAAGGTGACGGAATGACTAAGGACTGACTGAGGAATGTTGGAGGATGACTACGGTTTTCCTTCTGCGAGTCTGCTGCACTCCAGTGAAATGGAGATATTAGAAAATTAGCATTAATATCATGACACATGCTTGTTTCTCTAATTGTGGCAATGAAGGAAATATCTATGAAGAAGCAAATTATCCTAAAACAATAAAAAGTAAGCTAAGTATAGTTATAAACTCGAAACGGGCATCCAACTGGCAAACCTCAGGTACAAACAGCGCATCGGGGAACACTTCACCAACAATAACAACCTGTGCTACATCATCATCATCTTCTTCAGCTTATTGGGTCGGGTTGCGGGTGCAGCAACCTAAGCAATGAATTCCAGACATCCCTCTCCACAGCCATTTCCTCCAGCTCTTCCGAGGTGATACCAAGGCATTCCCAGACAAGACGAGGGACATGGTCCTTCCAGCTTGTTCTTGGTTGATCCCAAGGTCTCTTTCTGGTTGGGCATTCCCGAAACACCACACCAGGGAGGTGTTTGGCAGGCATTCTTACCAGAGCCACCTCAACTGGCTCCTTTCAATGTGGAGGAGCAGCAGTTCTACTCCGAGCTTTCCCCAGATGATTGAGTTTCTCACTTCATCTGCAGCTCATTTCAGCTGCTTGTATCTGCAATCTTGTTCTTTAAATTCACTACACAAGGCTCATGACCATAAGTGAGGGTTGGAACGCAGATCAACTTGCAACTTGAGAGCTTTGCCTTGCGGCTCAGCTCGCTCTTCACCACAACATACTGTTACAAGCTTTGCTTTAAAGCAGAGACTGTAGCGAGCTGTCTGTTGATCTCCTGCTCCATTCTTCCCTTAGCAATGAAAAGACCCCAAGATACTTCAACTCCTCCTCTTGAGGCAAGACATCATTCCCATCCTCGAGGGGGCATTCTACCCTTGTCCGACTGAGAACCATGGCTTTGGATTGGAAGTGCTGATTTTCATTCCGGCCACTTCGCACTCAACTGTGAATCACTCCAATGAGTGGATGGCTTGATGAAACCAAAAGGACAATGTCATTTGCAAAAAGCAGAGACAAGAGCCAAGGCCACCAAACCACAACCCTTCAACGCTTCGGCTGCACCCAAAAATTGTGTCCATAAAAATTTTGAACAGAATCGGTCACAAAGGACAGCCTTGGCGTACTCCATCCCTCACCAGAAACAAACTCAAACTTTCACCTTCTGACAACATCCCTAGTTGAGTTGAGCAACTCCCAACTTCCACTTTAGACAGTATTTGTGAAGAACTGCTTTCCCCACCTGAGGAGTCAAATGGTGGTCTAGAACCTTTTTGAGGCCAACCAATAATTGCTCTCCAGGCCCTCATCAAACTCCTCTCATGCCAGAGAATTTGCATCGGTGACAGTTTCAGCTGCAGCACGTTTGGCCTGCTGGTACCTGTCTGCTGCCACGGGAGTTTCACAGGCCAATAAAACCTAAGCCTCCTTTTTCAGCTGGACAGCCCTCTTCAACACAGGTGTCCACCACCGGGTTCATGGATTGCCACCACAACAAGCACTGATGACCTTCTAGCCACAGATATGGGCTGCCGCCTCAGCAATGGAGGCATGAAACATGGCCCATTTGGATTCCATGTCACCTGCCTCCTTTGCAAAGTGGTTGTAGCTCTGCCGGAGGTGGGAGTTAAAGGCCTCTCTGACAGGAGACTCTGCGAAACGATCCCAGGAGACCCTAACTACATGCTTGGGCCTGCCAAGTCTGAAGGGAAGCCTCCCTCGCCATTGAGGTAAGCTAACCACCAGATGGTTATCTGTTGACACCTCAACTTCACTCTTCACCTGAGTGTCCAGAACATGCGCTGCCACAAGTCCAGTGACACAACTGCAAAGTTGATCATCAAACTGCGACCTAGGGTGTCCTGGTCCCAAGTGCACTTATGGACGCCCATATGTTTAAACATGGTGTTTGTGATAGACAAACTGTGATGAGCACAGAAGTCCAACAACAAAACAACATTTGAGTTCAGACTGGAGAGGCCGTACCTACCAATCACACCCTTGCAGGTCACACTATCGTTTCCCACATGGGTGTTGAAGTCTCCCAAGATAACAAGTGAGTCTCCCAGGGAAGCAACCTCCAATGCACCCCCTAAAGACTACAATAAGGGTGGGTACTCTGAACTGTCATTTGGTGCATAAGCACAAATAACAGTCAGGACCTGTCCCCCTACCCAAAGCCGGAGTGAAGCTATCCTTTTGTTGACCAGGGAGAACCCCAACATGTGCGCACCGAGACAGGGAGCAACAAGGATGCCCACACTGGCTCACCACCTCTCCCCTTGAGCAACTCCATAATGGAATAAGGTCCAGCCTCTCTTGAGGTGTTTCCAGAGCCCAAGCAATGTGTTGTGGTAGGTACAACTATATCGAATAGATTAGGCTCCTTCACCACCAGAGAGGTGACATTCCATGTCCCAAGAGTCAGAATTAGCAGCCAAGGATCGGTCTGACAGAAGCCATGCCTTTGGCTGCCACCCAACTCAGATTGCACCCATTCCCTATAGCTCCTCCCACAGGTTGTGGGTGCATGGGAGGGCGGACCCATGTCTCCTTTTTGGGCTGGGCTCAGCCGTGCTCCATGGGCAGAAGCCCGACCACCAGGCACTCTCCTTCAAGCCCCGCCCCCAGGCCTGGCTCCAGGCGGACCCCGGTGACCCATGTCAGGGCAAGGGAAATTGTGACTTTGTTTTTCGTTTACTTGTCATAGAGGAATTTTGACCAGCACTTTGTCTGGACCTTCACTTAGGACCAGTTTCCCTGGGTGACACTACCAGGGGCCTAATGCCTTGACAACATAGCTCTTAGGATCATTAGGACACGCAAACTGCTCCACCACGATGAGGTGGCAATTCAAGGAGGGGACAATGATACATGTGGAAAGCTATAAACACCATCACAGACTATAAGCATAGCATCCAGCAGGTTAGGTATGACCCCACTTTTCCATGACACCCTGAACAGCTTCTTTACATGCTTCAAATTATTGGGCAGCAGGAAGACTGTACATCTTCCCCTATCAGAGGAGCAGCAGCAGCCCCACATCCAGCAATGGAACCAAGTGTGTTCTACCCTGAGGAAGATTAGGGCTGCATAACCAGATAAGGTGTCGGATTGGACCCAAAACCATGCCCTGACCAGCTGGCAGGTGTTTTCTGGACATTTTTACTCTGTTGCTGTAGATTGCTAGGGTCCCTGTCTGCCTCAAGTCCTCTGTCATTGTGCCTGTGCCCTAAACATCAGCCGCTTTCTGCACCAATGCCTACAGACCAATTGCCCTGACCCCAGTAATCATGACGTGCTCCAAGAGTATCCTTCTTAACCTCATCAAGTACACTATCCCTGTGGGGCTGGACAGCCTTCAGTTTGCCTACAAGGAGAACGGCTCAATGCAGGATGCTGTCTCACTAGCACACCACATAGCAATGATTCACCTGGAGCACCCTAACACTTTCAGGATGCTATTTGTGGACTTCACTTCAGCTTTCAACACTGTTCCCTCGGCGCAACTGTTAGTGAAACTCTACAGCTTGGGACTTTCAGCCACTTGGTTACTGGATCAAGGACTTTCTCACCAACCGACCTCAGGTGGTGAGAAGAGGAAACTCTACATCATTGAACCTGATCCTAAACACTGGAGCACCACAGGGCTGTGTGCTCAGCCCAGCCCTCTTCAGCCTCTTTACACATGACAACTCTGCTCTCCACTCCACAAACACACTTGTGAAGTCTGCGAATGACACCACTGTCGTGGGTCTAATATCAGACAATGATGAGACCCACGACAGAGAGAGGAAATCCAGCACCTGATAAACTGGTGTTCAACTAATAACCTCATTCTGAACACCAGCAAGACCAAGGAGGTCACAGTGGACTACAGGAGGACCAGGAAGACAGAACATATTCCTCTTTGTATTCATGTGGAGGTAGTGGCATGTGGAATAGATTTTGAAGTAAAATGACGAGCATATAAATCATGGCAGATTTTAAAGGAAGAGGGGAAATAGCAACTGTGTGTATATAGCCGTATGAAGGGCGTGTGTTATAAACCCTACCATATTTCCTGCATTTAAACACCTGTGTGTATAAATCCGCGCACACTGCGAATAGTGTGTGAATATAAATAGTTTCCTTCTTATACAAGCCTTTTACAAAATTATTATATAATTTTTATTTATTTATTATTATTATTATTATTATTATTATTATTATTATTATTATTATATTAATATCCAGTTCATATGCTGTTATTGCTTTCTTGTGGTTTGTATTCTGCGCTCTCTCTCTCTCTCTCTCTCTCTCTCTCTCTCTCTCTCTCTCTCCTCTTCCCCCTCTCTTCCCCTCTTTCTCCTTATCCGCCCTCTATCTGTCTCTCCTTCTCACTCTTCCCCCCTCTCTTTTTCTCTCCTCCCTCCCTCTTCCCTTCTCCCATCCTCTCTTTTTCTCCCCTTCCCCGTTCCTTCTCCCCTTCTCCCTCCTCCACCCGACCCCCTCTCTCACGTACACACATCTCGACCTCTCTCGTGATAAGTGAAACAAGATGTGGAGTGTGAGGATGTTAGTGCATAAAATAAAGAGACGTATAAATATAATAAAGTTCCATATTGCACACCATAACAATAGGTACATATACTGAGAATATTATAAATAATAACTACATCACCTGTGCATCAAGTAAGATTCTTCTTTTTACATTTAAACTATACACTAATAATAAAGCAATAATGATTCTGTAGACGGCTGGACTGAGGTCCAAAAAACCACCATGCAAATCCAGCCTATATAAAATAGTAATAATCATCACAACAACAACAACAACAACAACAGAAAACAAACAAACAAACAAGCAACAAAAACAACAACAACAATAATAATAATAATAATAATAATAATAATAATAATAATAATAATAAATTATTTCAAAAATTATTATTATTATTATTATTATTATTATTATTATTATTATTATTATTATTATTATTATTATAAACATTCGAAGTCCTGGTAGTATAATTAGTATATATATATATATATATATATATATATATATATATATATATATATATATATATATATATATATATATATATATATATATATATATATATATATATATAAATAAAACATTCGGGAAAGCCCTTAATTTGCACCGCATCGTTTCCTTTTATTCTCTGTAATTAATATTTTGCAGACTTTCTTCTGTACTGTTGTGTGATATTGATGGAGTATTGTTTGATATATTGATGGGATATTTACCTGTGGCGTGGACTTGAGGTTCCCGAGCGCGCGCTCCTCACACTCCAGTCCTCCTCGGGCTCTTCTTTCCGCGCGCGCCGCGACTTTTGCATTCTGTCATTTCTGCTCGGCCCTCAGCTTTGCGTCCGTAACCACGCCCCTCAAATCATCGGACGCGCTCTGATTGGTCAAGAGATGCGAAGAAGGCGTTGTGACGCGCTCTGATTGGTCAGTGTAGAGCGCGCGGGTCTGAGAGGCTGTTTCTCCCTGAACAACTCCGCAATCATCAGGGGGTTCGATCAGAACAAAAATAACTGTGATTAAAAATAAATTAATCCATCTATAAGTGTGACCAGAGTCACCAGATAACTTCTACATCTCTCATCCTCAACTTCAACTGCGAATAGTTGATAGAATATGATGAGGTTTAACTATTTGAAGAATAATTTGTATATTAATTGATATAATGCTGACTTGGCCTTAAACGACTCAGTAATAAAATGTAAGGATTATTTTGTCTGTACATGAAATAAACTGTTTACTTTATTTACTTTAATATATTAAATGCTCAAGTAATTCCTCTCATTTTTATTTATAAACAGACAACATTACAAAACATAAGAAATTACATCAACTAATAAATATAATTAGTTTTATACTTATTATTATTATTATTATTATTATTATTATTATTATTATTATTATTATTATTATGTAAATGAATATTCATCTTAACATACTTTCTTTTTTTCAACTGTCCATGAATTTTGTGTTTTGTCTTGTTGAAGCAGAAGCAACAGTCCAGACAGTGGCACCGGCTTTAAAACATTTATTATCAAAATTGTCATCATAAATGAGAATATATTTTTTTTAATTTTCCTTTGACTTTAACAGATCATGATTTTATATTTTTCTTAAATAGTTCACCCTTAAATTTTTCATAACATTCTCATATTCACACACAACCAATGTACACTGATTTACAAATATGTACAGGGTATATATTATATACTTTTTATTCCAGTAAACCAAATAATTGGACATTTTATACAACAAATAAAATCACTCTTTTTTTCTAACACCAAAATAAGCTACTGTTTCTGTTTGTATGGAAATAAATGTGAAGTGTGTTGTAATTATATGTACATGTAGATTCTATACATTTAAGGAAAGCAGCTCAATAACATTTATGCATTTTTATAGATTTAAAATTTGATTCCAGATGTTTTTTCATGAACGCTTCACAGTACAAGTAGCAGTGCAGAAATAAAACCTCCAGTGATACCTGATATGATAATTTGTACTTCCTCACCAAACCTGTGTTGAATGCACCGTGGGGAATTTTCCAGAATGTTTATTTTACAGAACATTAGTGACACATTTGTATAACGGCAACTTTTATATAATAATGCACTCAATGTTATTTAATAA
Organism: Plotosus lineatus; assembly: GCA_024760905.1. Classification (NCBI taxonomy): domain Eukaryota; kingdom Metazoa; phylum Chordata; class Actinopteri; order Siluriformes; family Plotosidae; genus Plotosus; species Plotosus lineatus. The sequence continues at coordinate 72,061,679 of CM045730.1, forward strand.
GAACATGACACATGTTTTGAATAGCCGAGGTGCTGGAAGCTTCCCAGAAAAGTACTGGCATGTTTTTCACTTGGTGCCCCTGGGGACGTTCCTGTGCCCCCAGACTCTCCCTTGATGAAACCGTTCATCTCAGAGCTTCTCTGATCCACCAACAATACATGGATAGATCAATAAAAGGGATGTTGGGAGCCCATGTTTCTCCTCCAGACTAAAACTAAACTTTCCTGAAAATTGATTTCTCTACCACGTCCCATGATATGCATGATATGCATATGTTCAGAGTGTAGCTTGCCTGTCTTTACCCAATATCGGTTGAGATAGGCTCCAGACCCTTTTAAATGGGTTGGCATCGTATGCAACCCTTTAAAAATACCTCCAGGACCCCAAGGAATCAATGAGATATGAGTATACATTGAGTTCATGAAGATGTTTGATGAATGATCTTCTTCAGCACCTTCACGTGGAAGAGCGTGCTGTTAGATGTACTCTGGACCTGATGAATCCTCCTCAGAGAATGATCTCGAACCAAATCCATCCTCGATGGACAGAACACTTGTGGTGTTGATGTTGGTGTTCGTAGTGGTGCTCAGTCCTTTCCTTTTCAGGTTGCGTTCCTCCATCTTGATGGTGTCATAGAGTCCCGTGGGACCCTCCTCCAGCAGCACGTTTCTCTCGGAGTAGGACGGCTTCATCTGGCAAACATGACGCAGCACGAGAAGAGCAGGAGCGTAGAGCATATTGACGAGGCCCATGCCCAAATTGAGTTGGACGAACCCGAGGTTATGGACGATCTGCCCAGCGACGATGGGCCCCATGGCATAGGCCACCGAGTAGGAAATGTCAGCAATGGCATATACGCTTCCATAAACTGACACGTGACGGACGTCAACGAGGAAGGCCAGTGTGGGCAACAGTGCCGTGTCGACCAGCGCGATTCCAAAGCAGATACCGCACAGTGGCACCATGAGCTGTCCAAAGTTCTTGCAGGCAGGCACGGTACAGGAACTGGCTCCGATAATTACCATGCCCAGGGCACCGTAAAACCACTGCAGGTGCGGGTATTTCCCTGCTAGTTTGACTGTCACGTATACGCCGAGAACGTGCGGAAAGAACGAGGGCAGCCATGTCAGGCCCATCTCCCACTTGGTGGCATGCATTGTAGTCTCCA
>CM045730.1:72067846-72102846 GCA_024760905.1 Plotosus lineatus
ACTGGAAACTTTTCTCCAACCATTCCAGCCTGCTTGCACGCGCTTCTTCACCTCTTTTCCACACTCTCCATTGCTCTGGATTGTTGAGCTGAAGTACTTAAAATCCTCCACCTTCCTTGTCTCTGCTCCCTGTAACCTCACTTCACCCTTACTAATATTTGCTACTCTCAGGTCCTCAACGGTCACCTCTTCTACTCTTTTTTTCTCTCATTTTCCTCATTCATCAGCTCTTCAAAATACTATTACCATCTTCCCAGCACACTTCTGTCATCAATCAATACATTTCCCACTCTGTCCTTTATCACTCTACTTTGCTGCATGTCCTTCCCATCTCTATTTCTCTGCTGTGCCAACTTATTTAAACCATTTTCTCCCTCCTTACTGCCCAACCTAGCATACAAGTCGTCATGCACCCTCTGTTTGGCCTTTAACACCGCTATCTTTGTCTTATGCTGTGTCTCCCTGTACTCCTGTTTACTCTCTTCAGTCCTCTCAATGTACCACTTCTTTTTAGCGAACCTCTTCCTTTGTACACACTCCTGAACTTCCTCATTCCACCACCAAGTCTCCTTATCTACTTTCCTTCCAGAGGACGCACGAAGTATTCTCCTACCTGTCTCCCTGATCACATTAACTGTGGTTGTTCAGTCATCTGGAAGCACTTCCTGACCACCCAAAGCCTGTTTCAACTCCTCCTTGAAGACAACATGACACTCTTCCTTTTTCAGCTTCCTACAATTTTTTTCTTCAGCTCCACATTTTCCTTCTTCACCTTCCTCACCATCATCGTCATCCTGCACACCACCATCCTATGCTGTTTGGCAACACTCTCACCCGCTACTACTTTGCAGTCACTAACTTCCTTCAAATTACATCGCCTACACAAGATGTAGTCTACCTGTGTGCTCCTACCTCCGCTTTTATAAGTCACCCTATGCTCCTGTCTCTTCTGGAAGAAGGTATTCACCACAGCCATTTCCATCCTTTTTGCAAAATCTACCAACATCTGTCCTTCTGTGTTCCTGTCCTGGATTCCAAACCTACCCATCACTTCCTCGTCCCCTCTGTTTCCTGCACCAACATGTCCATTGAAGTCTGCCCCAATGACCACTCTTTCACCTCTGGGGTTACTCTGCATCACTTCATCTAACTCACTCCAGAATCTCTCCTTCTCTTCTAGCTCACATCCTGCCTGTGTCTTCTAGCTCACATTTTCTGAACCGCTTAATTCTAATTAAGATTGCAGGAAGGCTGGTGCCCATCTTGGCCGACTCTGGACGAGGGAAGAGTACACCCTGGATGGCTCGTCAGGCCATTGCAGGGCAGAAAAACGCTGATGGCTCGGCTTTGCAGTTCATCTTTACGAAAGTCAGCGATGGTTCTTTTAAATGAACCTCACACCATAGACAGACAGAGAAACGGTCAGCCTTTGATAACCCAGTTGGTGCACTGGAAGGACAGCAGTGACAACCCAGTGATACTGGGGTTTGAACCCCCAACATTGGGATCAGTGATCCAGCCCCTTACCACCCTGACACAAATATATTATCTGTACTTCTTGATTTGAGCAGGACTCTGACAGTGTTAACGAACTGTGTGAAGATGTAACCTATTACATAAACTTCAGCGTGGACTCTATTATACCAACTAAAACAATCAAGATATATCCTAACAACATACCATGGGTGAAAAAAGAACTGAAAGCTTTGCTGTGTGAGAAGAAACGTGTGTTCTGTTCCGGAGGCAAACTCAGAGTTAAGGCAGCACAAAAGGATGCCCTACGGTGTTCCAAGGAACGTAAGATTCGTTATAAGGAAAATCTAGAATCAAAATTCTGTGACAACAATCTTCGAGATGGATGGAAATGTGTCGAGATCATTCGGGGAACCAATAAGAAACAATCAGACATCAATGCTAATGATAGTGTAGCATTTGCAAATGAGCTTAACGGCTTTTATTCTCATTTTGATGTAAATGACTTTTTGGAAGAAAGAAGTGTTTCTCTGGACAACCTCACTGTCAGGGACAATCTTGAAATCTCTACTGACGACGTCAGAGAAACATTTAGGAATTTAAACTGTCGCAAGAGTACCGGTCCAGACAATATCGCTCGTGTGATTCTTAGGGAATGCTGTGATCAATTATGCGACATATTTCACAGTGTTTTCCAAAAAACTCTGCGACATCATCAGATACCGGTCATATGGAAAACATCTCACATTGTTCCACTTCCGAAGATATCAAATCCCAGAGTCTATAATGACTATCGCCCAGTTGCACTTACATCTGTAGCCACGAAGTGCCTTGAACAGATTGTTAAAAAGCTACTAATGCGAGAGGTTGAAGACCAACTCGATCCACTCCAGTTTGCCTACCGACAGAGAAGGGGAACAGACAATGCTACGCTAACCCTCCTGAACCTCAACTACAAACATCCAAAGTCCAGTGGTGCATACGTTAGAATCCTTTTTGTTGACTTCTTATCTGCTTTTAACTTTATTCAACTCCATCTGCTTCTGTTGAAACTTTCCAATTTGCATGTAAACAGTAACTTAATCAGATGAATTAAAGCTTTCTTGATTGACAGACCTCAGTGTGTTACTGTAAATAGAATGAAGTCCTCTATTGCCAGCCTGTCCACTGAAGCACCACAAGGCTGAGTTTGATTACCCATTCTGCTTATCATTTACCCCAACGATTGTGTCAGTAAAGCAACAAACTTTTTTACATCAAATTTGCTGACAATTCTGCTATCGTTTCACTTCTTAAATCTGCTGACCTTGACCATAAAAATGAGGTCTATAACTTTACAAATTGGTGCAAAGATAATTTTCTGATCTTGAATATTAAAAAAACAAAGGAAATGATTATAGATTTCAGGAATTCCTGTAATTCTTTAGACCCTGTTATAATCAACAATGAAGATATTGAAAATGTGAACACATACAAATATTTCGGCGCTGTTCTTGATTTGAAATTATCCTGGCATGATAATGTTAATTATGTTTACAAGAAAGATCGAGCAAAGGTTGTTCTTCCTTCGTCGTTTAAACACTTTTAGAATTGAAAGTTCACTCATGGTTCTTTTCTATAAAACAATTTATACAAAGCATCTTAACTTTTAATCTACTTTGTTGGTTTGGTAACCTGTCTTTTCAAAACAAAGCTAAACTCAACAAAATTGTTAACACAGCACGGAAAATCATTGGCTCAGAATCAGTAACTTCTATCGGCCAAATTTACGAGCAGCAAATCACCAATAAAGTGCAGAAAATTGTAAATGACGGTTCTCACTTTATCTATTGTGATTTTGAATTTCTTCCATCAGGACGCTGTCTGTGCATGCCGATAGCCAGAACAAACCGGTTCCGTTATTCTTTTGTACCAGCTGGTATTCGTTGTTTTAATGATACTTAATTATTATCATCACTTGTCTGCCAACTTCTCACCATGTAGCTTCTTTATACAAATGTTTACAAATGTACTATGTGTTTTAGGACGTAACCAAAATTTCCCCAGGGATAATAAAGTACTATCCTATCCTATCCTATCCTATCCATCAGGATTGTGGCAGCAAGCTGGAGTCAATCCTAGCTCAGAACAGGTGAGAGGCGGGACAATCACCAGTCACATTCACACCTGTTGGGGATTTAGTGAAGCCAGTTGACCTTACCTGCATGTCCAGGCTTTTCGACTAAGAGAGGAAACCGAGTCATCCGAGGAAAACTCAGAGAAGAGCGGAAAAAGCAAGCAAGATGGCCACAACTATGAATGTTAAATTATTTTTAATATAGCTTCATGCTGACATGTGGTAGTGTTTCAGGGTGACATTCGATGCTCATGCACCAAAATCTAATATATACTGTAGTAGTAGGCCTCCGTCAGTCCCGAAGGACTATGGCTGTGCTCTGGTTGGTATCCCGGCTGGTGATACTCTCCAGTACGCAGAGCCGAAGTAGGGAGTAATGGAGGACAGGCTGTTACCCAAGCAACAAGTTCCCCCTCTTGGCCCCACCGATGGAAGGGCAAGTGCCGATACGACTGGGTTCCAGTGCCGCTGCAGGAGTTGCCAGAACGTTATTGTGAACGAACTGCCTCAGGGGACTCCAACTTCCGATTAGAAACACACTGATGGCTTTGCAGCCTACTTTTGTCAAAAGTCAGCAATGGTCCTTTTACATGCTACACACCATAGACAGTGAGAGACATGGCCGGCCTTTGATAACCCAGTTAGCTGCACTGGGGGGAACAGTGGCAACCTTGTGGAGAGTGGGACTCGAACCCCCAACCTTAGGATCAGCGATCCTGCGCTCTATACCATATCTAGAGCACCACTGCCCCAAAATTTAATATATAACAAAACACTTATTCCCCTCACCCTTTATCTGAGCCCTATGATATTTAATCAGTGGTATTTGCATTTTATAAACATTATCCTGACAACATTCTAGTAATCTTCATGTGTATACCACCAATATAGAAAATTTGTGCCAGTAATTTATGAATATTGTGTAAGGATTAGATCAAGCTGCTTGTTTTTCTGCCCTGTTGTGCTGGAAGTTTTCACAATCACCACTAGAGGGAACCAAACTTCTGAAAACAAACCTTTCAGGAGTTCCATGAGAAGAAAATATGTTCCTGAAGGGTTCTTCATTGTCTTCATTGTGCAACAATGCTAGTTTTTTTTTAAAGTGAGCTCAGTAGTACAGCTGAAAGAGTCGACCTGAAGAAACCTTTTGGGTTCTGGATGGAGTTCCAGCGAGTTTTGAGGCTTCCAGTCCTGAAAGATAACATGATGTCACTCTGAGCATCTGCACTTCCAGTAGTGGCAAAAAGTCGTCCGTAAGTAATTCACTGTCAGTCGCTGAGAAATCAGTTTCTGTTCATTTGTCAGTAACTATGAGACCTGGAGCTTTTATCTAAGGCTCATTTTGCTCCACTCGTCCTGACACTACATCATCATCATGCTTAATTCTTTACTTGCAGGCAGCTCAGCGTTCCAGACCTTCACAGAAATAACAGTGGGATCATGTGTATCGTGATATGAATGGGGCTCCAGGTTATATTCTGTGTTCCTGGTGGTGTCTCCATTGTAGAGATTGAGTTGTGATACTCATGAGATTTTGAGAAAGTTTGGAGGAAATGGTTCTGAGGTTTTATAGAAGTTTACCAGGAGCTCCGCTTTTAGGGAAGGGCTGTAATCTTTAAATTAATGCTAGATTAGTGTGAAGGTAAAGCAAAGTCAGTTGGGCTTTTTCCACCTGAGCCCAGTGGCTCATCAGGCTGGTGCTTATCCACAGTTTCCGTAGAGTGAAGCGACCAGGAGTACAACTCCTCCTGGATGGGACGCTAGTCCATGGCAGGTTACCTTCCCAGTATATTTTACTGGTACCCATTTATACTGCAGGGCAGTGGTGGTCTAGTGGTATAGGGCACTGGATCACTGATCCAAAGGTTAGGGGTTCAAGTCCCACTCCCACAAGATTGTCACTGTCCCTCCCAGTGCAGCGGCCATGTCTCTCACTGCCTGTGGTGTGAGGCATGTAAAAGAATCATTGCTGACTTTCGACAAGAGTAGGCTGCAAAGCTGTCGGCGTGTTTCCGCCCCGCGATGGCCTGGCAAGCTGTCTAGGGTGTATGTACTCTGCCCTCGCCCGGAGTTGGCTGGGATGGGCGCCAGCCTCTCCGCAACCCTAGTTAGGATTAAGCGGTTACAGAAAATGAACTGAACTGAACATTTATACTGCTGGGTGAACAGAGGCACACTTGTGGTTGAGACCTTGTCCAGGGTCTTAGAACAGTGAGGGTCCAACTGGGATTCAAACACACAACCTCCCAATCATGAGCACAGCACCCTAACCACTACGCCACCAGCCCCACCAATTAGTGTGAAGGCTGCGCATTTATTGCACGCCTTCAGTATGTTCCTTGTCATTAACACATGGATGTTAGTCAAGCCCAAAACCACTCTATCATTTTATAGTATGATGCAAATTATTTATTTTTCTTTGACGCAATCATTTTACATACATATATTTTACATGCATGCTTGTTCGAATGTCCGCCTCACAGCTTGATGGTGCTTGGTTCGAGTTCCGTGAGTGCACGCTTTCACTGTGTTTGCTCATGTCAATTATTGTGTTGGTGTATGTGGGTGTCAATCCTGCAATGGACCGGCCAGCTGTTCAGGGTGTATCCGACCTATACCCAAAGTCGGCTGAGATAGACTCCAGCAATCCCGTGACCTGGGTAGGATTAAAAGGTTCAGCAAATAAAGAAAAAATATTTTTACATACATTGAGTATCCACAATGAGCTCTTCTGCATTAATTAGTGAGTTAGTAAGTTAGTTAGTTAGCTATATGATGCATAGAGAAGATAATAAATGAAACCTTCTGATGTTTCTTTGATCTACATGTGACTGGATTCAAGGCTAGAAATGAGGTATCATGGGAAGAAAACCTCTTGGTGAGTATTAAAATTGTAACTGCTTTGTGAAATGTAGCCCTTTTCTACCACCCTAAAGACAAAGGCATGCTCAAATCAGCACGCTGGAAGAAAGAATACACGCCAGATCTTGTTTTGGTCTCACGGAACAGTAAGGGAAATGTACAAGCAACAAGAGAAGTTCTGATTGACTTTCCTCATCGCCAACATCACCTGACGGTCGTCACCACAGGCATCACAATCCCAAAAATTACAGCAATACCCAAGCCATGGTGGAACTTTAGAAAAGCTGACTGGGAAGCCTACAAAAATGACTTTGACAAAACATGCCAAAGAATAAAGTCCACTACTGACAAGATTCACCGATTCACAAAACTTATCCTGCGTACAGCGAAGAAACACATATCGAGGGGATACAGAAAAAAAAACACACCCTGTTGATAAGAACGCAGTCAAAACCTTCTGGAAGAGTATGAAATGACTCAAGATCAAAACACTGCAGAGGACCTACTCAAGTCTTTGCGAGAGTCGCAAAGTAAGATGGGTGAAAGTTGTTGAGACGATGAACTTCACCCATTCAAGCAGACATGCTCAGCAAACTATCAAGAAGCTTGACCCTGACTCTTGTCCAACAAAATCATCCCACCTTATTGCTTCAGATGAAATAGCTAAAGAAATAAAAGAGAGAGAGGAAAGCACACACCAATGCAGCAATTTGAAAAAGAGATTAGACAAGAATACAAAACAATTATGGCAACCAAAGAACCTGCTGGACTTTTTCTCAGTGCTCCAATTATACATAAAGAAATGGCAGAGGCTATTAAATGCATCAAAAATGGGAAGGAAGCTAGTATCGATGGACTCTACCCAGACATGATAACACACCTGAGATACTATGCAATAGAATGGCTAGCTTCAGTAATGACTGACATCATGGAAAAAGGCACTTAGCCTAAAATATGGAAACATGCCAGAGTTGTCGCCATTCAGAAACCAGGGAAACCATCCACAGAACCATCGAGCTATAGACCTATATCACTGCTCTGCTGTTTGTACAAGTTACTAGAGAGAGTCATTCTCACAAGGATTACACCTTATATAGACCCATTCATCTCAGTGCAGCAAGCAGGTTTCAGACCACAAAGAGGCACAACAGAACAGGTCCTAGCCCTAACATCACATATTGAAGCTGGTTTTGAAAAGAAGCTGAAAACAGGAGCTGTCCTGCAAGACAGTATGGACAGACAGACTCATGCTGAAGCTTGCAAAACTAATACCAAGCAATAAAATCTTCAACGTTTTGTCCTTTATGACTGGTATCAGACAGTTCCATGTCGTACTTGGAGGAGAGAAGAGCAAATCGAGAAAAATAAGGAATAGTGTTCCACAAGGATCAGCTATTGTTCCAACTCTCTTAAACATCTATATTAGTGATATGCCAGCAACAAAGTCTCTACAACTAGGCTATGCGGATGACTGGGTCTTAGCCTATCAATCAAAAGCATGGACAGAAATCAAAGAAGCATTCAGCAAAGACACATCTGCTCATAAAGATTACTTTGACACGTGGTATCTCAAAATGAACACAACAAAGTCTGGTTCTGCTGTAGTTCATCTCAACAATCATGAGGCGTCAAAAACACTTAACATCCATGTCAAAGACAAGGTTCTACCAGCAGATCGAAACCCCAAGTACTTAGGCATTACCCTCGACAGGCAGCTCACCTACCAAAAGCATCTTGAAGGATGCGCCAACAAGATCGCAAAAAGAAATTGCATTCAAAGAAAGCTTACAAGAACCACATAGGGTGCATCTCAAACCATTCTGCGAACATCCACCTTGGCCATATGCTTCACTACTGCTGAATATTGCACCCCTGTGAGGACCAGAAGTTCGCACACAAAACTTATTGATACTAAGCTGAGGGAGTCAACACGAACCATTGGAGGGTGCTTCAAGTCGACACCAACCCAGTGGCTTACAGTTGTGAGCTCAATTGCACCACCACACATCAGAAGAGAAGATTCAACTCAGAAAATGCTTAAAAAGATTAAAGGTATGCCAGATAATTTACCTCTGAAACAAGTATACATGAATGCCCCAACAACCTCAAGACTCAAGTCAAGAAACCCTTTCTACAAAGCAGAGCTTGAAGACTTTGATTCAACAGAAGCAAGTTATAAATTGAAGGCTTGATATTCAATGTTGTTAGTGCTTATGCCCCACAAGCAGGATGTGAGCGAGAAAAGAAGGAGAGATTCTGGAGGGAGTTAGATGAAGTGATGCAGAGTACCACCAGAGGTGAAAGAGTGGTCATTGGGACAGACTTCAATGGACATGTTGGTGCAGGCAACAGAGGGGACGAGGAAGTGATGGGTAGGTTTGGAATCCAGGACAGGAACACAGAAGGACAGATGTTGATAGATTTTGCAAAAAGGATGGAAATGGCTGTGGTGAATACTTTCTTCCAGAAGAAACGGGAGCATAGAGTGACTTATAAAAGCGGAGGTAGGAGCACACTGGTAGACTACATCTTGTGTAGGCGACGTAATTTGAAGGAAGTCAGTGACTGTACAGGAGTAGTGGGTGAGAGTGTTGCCAAACAGCATAGGATGGTGGTGTGCAGGATGATGCTGATGGTGAGGAGGGTGAAGAAGGCAAAGGAAGAGCAGAAGACAAAGTGGTGACAGCTGAAAAAGCAAGAGTGTCATGTTGTGTTCAACGAGGAGTTGAAACAAGCTTTAGGTTATCAGGAAGTGCTTCCAGATGACTGGACAACTACAGGGAGACCGGTAGGTGAGTACTTGGTGTGTCATCTGAAAGGAAAGTAGATAAGGAGACTTGGTGGTGGAATGAGGAAGTGCAGGAGTGTGTACAAAGGAAGAGATTAGCTAAGAAGAAGTGGGACATTGATAGGACCGAAGAGAGTAAAGAGGAGTACAGGGAGACACAGCACAGTAAGGAGGGAGAAAATGATTTATACAGGTTGGCACAGCAGAGAAATAGAGATGGGAAGGACGTGCAGCAAGTTAGAGCGATTAAGGACAGAGTGGGCAATGCATTGACTGATGACAGAAGTGTGCTGGGAAGATGGAAAGAGTACTTTGAAGAGCTGATGAATGAGGAAAATGAGAGAGAGAAAAAATAGAAGAGGTGACCGTTGAGAACCAGGAAGTAGCAAAGATTAGTAAGCGTGAAGTAAGGAGGGCATTAAAGAGGATGAAGAGTGGAAAGGCAGTTGGTCCTGATGACGGTGGAGGTATGGAAGTGTCTAGGGTAGGTAGCAGTAGATTTTCTGACAAGAACATTCAACAAGGTCTTGGAGAGTGAGAGGATGCCGGAGGAGTGGAGGAGAAGTGTGATGGTGCCCATTTTTTAAGAACAAGGGAGACGTGCAGAGTTGTGGCAACTACAGAGGGATAAAGTTGATGAGCCATATGATTAAGTTATGGGAAATAATAGTGGAAGCTAGATTAAGGGCAGAGGTCAGCATCTGTGAAGATCAGTTTGGTTTCTTGCCTAGAAAGAGCACCACAGATGCAGTATTTGCTTTGAGGATATTAATAGAGAAGTACAGAGAAGGTCAGAAGGAGCTGCATTGTGCCTTTGTGGATCTGAAGAAAGCATATGACAGGGTTCCGAGAGAGGAACTGTGGTATTGCATGAGGAAGTCTGGAGTGGCAGAGAAGTATGTTCGAGTGGTGCAGGACATATACGAGAGATGTAAGACAGTGGTGAGGTGTGCTGTAGGTGTGACAGAAGAGGTGGGACTGCATCAAGGGTCAGCTCTGAGACCCTTCTTGTTTGCTATGGTGATGGAGAGGCTGACAGATGAGGTGAGACAAGATTCCCCATGTACTATGATGTTTGCAGATGACATTGTGATCGGTAGTGAGAGCAGAGAACAAGTGCAGGAAAATCTAGAGAGCTGGAGGTATGCCCTGGAAAGGAGAGGAATGAAGGTTAACCTCTGTAAGACAGAATACATGTGTGTGAACGACAAGGACCCAAGAGGAATGGTGAGGTTACAGGGAGCAGAGATAACGAAGGTGAAGGATTTAAAGTACTTAGGCTCAACAAGCCAGAGCAATGGAGAGTGTGGAAAAGAGGTGAAGAAGCGTGTGCAGGCAGGTTGGAATGGTTGGTGAAAAGTGTCCAGTGTGATGTGTGATAGGAGGGTATCGGCAAGAATGAAAGGAAAAGTGTACAAGATGGTGTTGAGGCCAGCGATGTTGTATAGTTTAGAAACAGTGGCACCGAGAAAACGACAGGAGGCAGAGCTGGAGGTAGCAGAGATGAAAATGTTGAGGTTCTCTTTGGGAGTAACAGGATGGATAGGATCAGGAATGAGTACATCAGAGGGACAGCGCATGTAAGAGGTTTTGGAGACAAAGTCGGAGCGGCTAGATTGAGATGGTTTGGACATGTACAGAGCAGGGATAGTGAGTTTATTGGTAGTCGGATGCTGAGGTTGGAACTACCAGGCAGAAGGCCCAGAGGAAGACCAAAGAGAAGATTTATGGATGTGGTGAAGGAGGACATGAAAGTAGTTGGTGTAAGAGAAGAAGATTCAGATGACAGGGTGAGATGAAGGCAGATGATTCGCTGTGAAGACCCCTGAAGGGAACAGCCAAAAGGAATAAAAGAAGAAGAAGAAGAAGCATGGAGACTAGAATGGGAAAGAAATGTTCCAACAGGTGGGAATGAGATAGATGATCCGACTCGACCCCTTCCTTGCTTCTAAACCTTTAAACGAAAACACTAGGTAGTCACCAACACACTCAGGAAAAGACATGCAAAGACTGCCCACACGATGCACAAACGGAAACTAAAGAACTTCTCAATATACCCTCGGTGTAATAGTGCTCCTGAAACAACAGACCATATTATTCTAAATTGTCCAATGACAATACAGGAAGGCGGCTATGCATCGGTTCAGAAAGCAGATGATGAACTGAAGGCCTGGATAGATAAACATAATCTGGAAGTGTAGCCACACGGCACTACTACTACTACTGCTTCAAAATCCTGTATCCGTATTATGCTTCTGATTCACCACAAGATCAGCTTCTCTCACTATGAAGATAATAAATAGATTTATCTACCCCCTGAACACGGTGTGTGTAGCAGCCCACTGCTCCAATGTATGAGTGTGTGTGTGTGTGTGTGTGTGTGTGTGTGTGTGTGTGTGTGTGTCCCCATTTATCATTTTCGCTCCCATCAGTTTTTCGTTTCTTTCGTGTTCTGGTTCAGTCTGTAGTTTAAGAAGTTGTTTTCTGCAGTAATGAAGTCGAGCAGTGACGCTGGAAAGAATTATTACATAAACACAAACTAATCCAGATTAAACTTTCTCTGTAATCCGCTAAAATCATTTCTGAACAAAAAGCTAGAAACACTACAATAAACAGAGAGGGGGGGGGCACTTCTGAGTTTCTGGAATAATGTGCACAATGTTCAACACACAGAAACACCATGTCTACAGGCTGCTGCTGCTGCTGCTGATGATGATGATAATGTAAAATCCCAGTGCATGATGGGTAATACACACGTCACATAACCAAATGATAAACGTGGATTTTCTCTTCTGGTGTTTTGAATATTTCTGAAATTCGATTACAATGTAACCAGAGGAGTAAAATACACAGTGATGTGTGTTAAAGGAAAATAATAATGAATTTAAATCACGTCGATTCCTGTCAGTTTAAAATCCTCATCTAACTGAAGATGAAAAGATGAAACCCGGCCCAATGAGTGGAGTAGATTTACCCAGGACTGATAAAAGTCCTTCAGATTAATTAAATCTGATCTCAGATTATTGTGGATTATAATTAATCTGATTAATCTGACGCCGTTTGACCTCGACTCATCCATTTAAAACATTCTGCTCGTTCTCTTCCATAGAAACCCTGAAAAACTACCAGTTTGTGTACCAATGATTGGGTTTGTATTTTAAAAACTCTCCGAGTCTTTGCTCAGACTCAGGGCCGTAGGGAGGCTGGAGCCTATGTCGGCCGACATTAATGTGTGGTATACCCTGAACGGCTCTCTAGCCGATCGCAGGGTCTCACACACAACTATTCACACTCACACCTTGGGGCAATTTGGAACAGTCAGGTAGCCTGATGTGCATGTCTTTTGACTGTGTGATGAAACTGGACTACCCAGAGGAAGCCCGGGACTTGAACCCAGGCCCTTCTTGCTGTGAGGTGAATACTGAAGCATCACAATCCCAGGAAACAGTTCTTCCTGATCTTGTGTGGGTTTTCTCCTGGCACGCCAGTTTCCTCCCACAGTACAAAGACATGCATATTCAGCAAATTGGTTGTTCCAATTACGTGTAACTCAGAAAGAGAGAGAGAGAGGGAGAGAGAGAGAGAGAGGGAGAGAGAGAGCGAGAGAAAGAGAGAGAGAGAGAGAGTGTGTTTGTGTGTGTGTGTGTGTGTGTGTGTGTGTGTTAGCCCTGTGGTGGACTGTAAAGCTGTTCTGGGTGTACGTCTCTTTCACCAGTGTCACTTACCCGAGTAAATGATTAACTGATGAATGAACAAAGCTGATTCATTTGTTTTCTGAACCACTTAATCCTAATTAGTGTCATGGAGAGGCTGAGCCCATCTCAGCCGACTCAGGGCAAGGGCAGGGTACACCCTGGACAGTTTGCCAGGCAATCGCATTTTTATTATTAGTCATAGACAGTACAAGACTGAGTCTGTCTTTGCTGTCGGGTTACAATTTCCCTTCCCTGGAACCTCGTCTATCATGACCGTCACTCCTGCACACACAGTGCACTCTATGAAGACCATGAAGGTGGGAGTGGGAGAACATGAGTGACATGAGCACAGTGCACCGAACATGCCTGGGATGAACTAGAACACCAAAGTAGAACACCCACCTGACATCAGTGTCTGACCTTAATGCTCTTGTGGACGAATGATCAGAGAAAAACAAAACCTGGAGTCCAGCCATCAGGAAAGGCACTGCGTTTGAGAGTCGCTTCTGGTTCTGTGTGTATTACATGTATAATCAAATATTTCTGCAACAAACAAAGATTTATTCCTCTGGTATTGAATTCCTCAGGTATTTCTGCACTATTTCTTCAAAATTCTATTCACTAACGTTCCCTTCAGTATTAAAATAACATCTCTCAGTATAAACGTACTCAAACTGCTACTTCAGGGATGTGAACGCAGGGCTGAGGTGGGCCGGTGCACGTGAGGTGTTTTAACCCGGCAGGTTCAGAAAAGGCAAAAATTAGAAAAATGAATCTTTAGTCACTCAGTACAGATTTATTTATTGAATAAAAGGCAGAATGTATACACAAACACGTCTCACCCCACATCCCCGATATTTAAACAGATGGAGAAGATGAATGAGAGAACGATATGAAATCGGATTATAGAATTAAAAGTCTGACACCACACCACCATTTATTCATTTCATTTTCAGCGTTTGGCTGATGCTCTTTTCCAGAACAATTTACATTTTTTAAATTTTTTTTTTAACAACTGAGGAATTGAGCGTTAAGGGCCTTGCTCAGGGGCCCAACAGTGGTTATAGTGTGGATTGAACCACTGACCTCTGGATCAGTAATCCATCACCTTTATCCACTAGAGCCACCCCTGCACTTTCATTTCATCTTCTTCTCCACTGGACTCTGTCCCGTCAGAAGCCGCCAGATTCCTCCCCTGTAAAACTCATTACCGTATGCGTACAGCAAAGCGTTGAACATCGGTGACAGCTTAGCGACAACAGGCAGGACCTGCACAAAAAACACAACCTGTTAATACAGATGCACATTGTCACTACACCTCAAGTGATATTTATTTTCCCAGGAAGGATGTTTGCTTGGAGATGATCACCACTTACGCAGCACCTCTGAGGATGTTCGGAAACAATCATCATCTTATTTTCCCCCCAACAACATTCTGGATATTATTAAAAACAAAGTCTACACAGAACACATGTTTTCTGCTGCTTTCAACGAATTTAGCACCAAAGATCTTCCAAACATCATCATCATCATCTTCTTCTTCCGCTTCTTCCGAGGTCAGGTCGTGGGAGCAGCAACCTAAGCAATGAGGTCTAGACTTCCTTCTCCCCAGCCACTTCCTCCAGCTCTTCCAGGGTGACACCGAGGTGTTCCCAGAAAATCTGAGAGACATGCCCTTCAGTGTGTTATTTGTCGACCCCAGCTTCTCTTCCCGGTTGGACATGCCCGAAACACCACACCAGGGAGGTGTTTGGGAGGCATTCTGACCTAATGCCTGAGCCACCTCAATTGGCCCCCTCAATGCGGAGGAACAGCGGTTGTACTCTGAGCTCTCCCCGGATGGTAGAGCGTCTCACCTTATCTCTAAGGGAGAGCCCCACCACCAAATTAAGAAAGCTCATTTCAGCTGCTTGTTTCCGCGATCTTGTTCTTTGTCATGACCCAAAGCTCTTGACCATCGGTGAGGGTTGGAACATAGATTGACTGGTAAATTGAGAGCTTTGCCTTGCGGCTCAGCTCCCTCTTCACCACAACAGACCGGTATAGGCTCCATTTTACAGCAGAGGCTGCAGTGATCCATCTGTAGACCTCTCGCTCCATCCTTCCCTCGCTCGTGAACAAGACCGCAAGATACTTAAACTCCTCCACCTGGGGCAGGACCTCATTCCCGACCCAGAGGGTGCATTCTATCCATGTCTGACTGAGAGCCATGCCTTGGACATGGAGGTGCCGATTCTCATCCCAGCAGCTTTGCACTTGACTGTGAATCGCTCCAATGAGAGCTGAAGGTCCCGGCTTGATGAAACCAAAAGGACAATAACATCAAAAGCTGAGTCGAGATATGATGGCAACCAAACCAGAACCCCTAAACGCCTCAGTTGCACCTAGAAATTCTGTCCATAAATATTATGAACAGAATCGGTCACAAAGAACAGCCTTGGTGGACTCCAACCCTCACCACAAATGAATTTGACCTGTTGTTACCATCATCATCATCATCATCATCATCTGCTTGATCCAGAATCGGGTCATGGGAGCAGCAACATAAGCAAAGACATCCAGACATCACTCTCCCCTGCCACTTCTTCCAGGTCGTCTTGAGGGACACCATGGCATTCCCAGACAAAACGAGCAACGTAGTCCCTCCAGCGCATTCTAGGTCGACCCCGGGGTCTCTTCCCGGTTGGACATACCCAAAACATCATACCAGGAAGGCATTCAGGAGGCATTCTGACTAGATATCCGAGCCACCTCAACTGATCCCTGTCAATTGGCGGAGCAGTGGATCTACTTCAAGTTCTCCCTGGATGGTAGAGCTTCTCATCTTATCTCTAAGGAAGGCCCACCACCCTACGAAGGAAGCTCATTTCAGCCACTTGTATCTGCGATCTTGTTCTTTTGGTCACTACCCAAAGCTCGTGGCCATAGGTGAGGGTTGGAACATAGATTGATTGGTAAATTGAGAGCTTTGCCTTGTGGCTCAGCTCCCTCTTCACTACAATGGACCGGTACAAGCTCTGTTTAACAGCAGAGGCCGCAGTGATCCATCTCTCGATCTCCCGCTCCATCCTTCCCTCACTCATGAACAAGACCCCAATATACTTAAACTTCTCCACTTAAGGCAGGACCTCATTCCTGGCCCGGAGGGTGCATTTCACCCTTGTCTGACTGAGAACAATGGACTCAGTTTTGGAGGTGCTGATTTTCATCCCGGCTGCTTCACACTCAACTACGAATCGCTCCAATGAGAGCTGGAATCCCAGCTTGATGAAACTTAAAGGACAACATCATCCGCAAAAAGCAGAGCCGAGATCCAATGGCCACCAAACCAGAACCCCTGAATGGCTCAGCTGCAACTAGAAATTCTGTGCATAAAAATTATGAATAGAATCGGTGACAAAGGACAACCTTGGCAGACTCCAACCCTCACTGGAAATGAATTCGACCTGTTGTTACCAATATGGACCAAACTCTGGCGACAGCGATACAACAATCAAATGGCTCGTAACAACGGGTCCGAAATGCTGTATTCCCAGAGCATGCTCCACAAGATAGCCCGAAGGACATGGTTGAAACCATTCTCCACATCCACAAAACACAGTTGTATATATTGGGGGAAACTCCCACTGCCCCCTCCAGGATCCGATGGAGCATATAGAGTTGATTGAGAGTGCCACGGCCAGGACAAAAACTACATTGTTCCTCCTGAATTCGAGATCCAAATCGGTTGGATCCTCCTCTCTGGTACCCCTGCATAGACTTTCTCAGGTAGGCTGAGGAGTGTGATTCACCAATAATTGAAACACACCCTTTTTTTAAAAAAATGCAGCCGTGAGGGGGGGGCAAATGCAGACGTGACGGGGGGGCACAAACCAGTGTCTCTCCCTCACGCCGGTCCCAAGCCCGGATAAATGCAGAGGGTTGCGTCAGGAAGGGCATCCGGCGTAAAACAAATGCCAAATAAACTATGCGAATCACTAGAAAAAATGACATACTGGATCAGTCGAGGCCCGGGTTAACAACGACCGCCATCAGTGCTGTCAACCAACAGGGTGCTAATGGAAATTGGACTACTGTTGGTCGAAGACGTCGAAGAAGGAGAGGCGGGAGGCGTGTCCGTTGCCAGAGAGAGAAGAGGAAAGGCATGAGTCTCGGACTGAAAGTAGGGACTGAATGTTGGAACTATGGCAGGAAAAGGTAGAGAGCTGGCTGACATGATGCAGAGGAGGAAGGTGGACATACTGTGTGTTCAGGAGACCAGGTGGAAAGGTAGCAAGGCTAGAAGCATAGGAGCAGGGATTAAGTTGTTTTCTCATGGTGTGGAGGTGAAGAGAAATGGAGTTGGAGTCATCTTGAAGGAGGAGTTTGTCAGGAATGTTTTAGAAGTGAAAAGAGTGTCAGACAGATTGATGCGTCTCAAGTTAGAAATTGAAGGTGTGATGGTCAATGTTGTTAGTGCTTATGCCCCACAGACAGGATGTGAGCGAGAAAAGAAGGAGAGATTCTGGAGGGAGTTAGATGAAGTGATGCAGAGTACCCCCAGATGTGAAAGAGTGGTAATTGGGGCAGACTTCAATGGACATGTTGGTGCAGGAAACAGAGGGGACGAGGAAGTGATGGGTAGGTTTGGTATCCAGGACAGGAACGCAGAAGGACAGATGTTGATCGATTTTGCAAAAAGGATGGAAATGGCTATGGTGAATACTTTCTTCCAGAAGAGAGAGGAGCATAGGGTGACTTATAAAAGTGGAGGTAGGAGCACACAGGTAGACTACATCTTGTGCAGGCGATGTAATTTAAAGGAAGTCAGTGACTGAAAAGTAGTAGCGGGTGAGAGTGTTGCCAAACAGCATAGGATGGTGGTGTGCAGGATGATGCTGATGGTGAGAAAGGTGAAGAAGGCAAAGGCAGAGCAGAAGACAAAGTGGTGGAAGTTGAAAAAGGAAGAGTGTCGGGTTGTCTTCAAGGAGGAGTTGAAACAGGCTTTGGGTTGTCACGAAGTGCTTCCAGATGACTGGACAACTACAGCTAATGTGATCAGGGAGACAGGTAGGAGAATACTTGATGTGTCTTCTGGAAGGAAAGTAGATAAGGAGACTTGGTGGTGGAATGAGGAAGTGCAGGCGTGTGTACAAAGGAAGAGGTTAGCTAAGAAGAAGTGGGACATTGAGAAAACTGAAGAGAGTAAACAGGAGTACAGGAAGACACAGCGTAAGGCAAAGCTAGCAGTGTCAAAGGCTAAACAGAGTGCGTTTGATGACTTGTATGCTCGGTTGGAAAGTAAAGAGGGAGAAAATGATTTATACAGGTTGGCACAGCAGAGAAATAGAGATGGGAAAGACGTGCAGCAAGTTAGAGTGATAAAGGACAGAGAGGGAAATGTATTGACTGATGACAGAAGTGTGCTGGGAAGATGGAAAGAGTACTTTGAAGAGCTAATGAATGAGGAAAATGTGAGAGAAAAAAGAGTAGAAGAGGTGACTGTTGAGGACCAGGAAGTAGCAAAGATTAGTAAGGGTGAAGTGAGGAGGGCATTGAAGAGGATGAAGAATGGAAAGGCAGTTGGTCCTGATGAGATACCGGTGGAGGTATGGAAGTGCCTAGGAGAGGTAGCAGTAGATTTTCTGACAAGAACATTTAACAAGGTCTTAGAGAGTGAGAGGATGCCAGAGGAATGGAGGAGAAGTGTGCTGTGCCCATTTTTAAGAACAAGGGAGACGTGCAGAGTTGTGGCAACTACAGAGGGATAAAGTTGATGAGCCATACGATGAAGTTATGGGAAAGAATAGTGGAAGCTTGACTAAGGGCAGAGGTCAGCATTTGTGAACAACAGTTTGGTTTCATGCTAAGAAAGAGCACCACAGATGCAGTGTTTGCCTTGAGGATGTTAATGGAGAAGTACAGAGAAGGTCAGACGGAGCTGCATTGTGCCTTTGTGGATCTGGAGAAAGCATATGACAGGGTGCCGAGAGAAGAAGTGTGGTATTGCATGAGGAAGTCTGGAGTGGCAGAGAAGTATGTTAGAGTGGTGCAAGACATGTATGAGAGATGTAAGACAGTGGTGAGTTGTGCTGTCAGTGTGACAGAAGAGTTCAAGGTGGAGGTGGGACTGAATCAAGGGTCAGCTCTCAGCCTTCCCCATGAAAATTAGAAAATTAGAAAATTAGCCTTCCCCATGGACTATGATGTTTGCAGATGACATTGTGATCTGTAGTGAGAGCAGAGAACAAGTGCAGGAAAATCTAGAGAGGTGGAGGTATGCCCTGGAAAGGAGGGGAATTAAGATTAGCCTCAGTAAGACAGAATACATCTGCATCAATGACAAGGACCCAAGAGGAACAGTGAGATTACAGGGAGCAGAGATAAGAAAGGTGGAGGATTTTAAGTACTTAGGCTCAACAATCCAGAGCAATGGAGAGTGTGGAAAAGAGGTGAAGAAGCGTGTGCATGCAGGTTGGAATGGTTGGAGAAAAGTGTCCGGTGTGATGTGTGATAGGAGGGTATCGGCAAAAATGAAAGGAAAAGTGTACAAGACGGTGTTGAGGCCAACGATGTTGTATGGTTTAGAAACAGTGGCCCTGGGGAAAAGACAGGAGGCAGAGCTGGAGGTAGCAGAGATGAAAATGTTGAGGTTCTCTTTGGGAATAACGAGGATGGATAGGATCAGGAATGAGCACATCAGAGGGACAGCACATGTAAGACGTTTTGGAGACAAAGTCAGAGAGGCTAGATTGAGATGGTTTGGACATGTACAGAGGAGGGATAGTGAGTATATTGGTAATAGGATGCTGATTCTGGAACTACCAGGCAGAAGGCCTAGAGGAAGACCAAAGAGACGATTCATGGATGTGGTGAAGAAGGACATGAAGGTTGTTGGTGTAAGAGAAGAAGATGCAAAGGATAGGGTGAGATGGAGGCAGATGATTCGCTGTGGCGACCCCTGAAGGGAAAAGCCGAAAGGAAAACAAGAAGACCCCTTTTTAAAAACCTTTAAAAAGGGGTCTACCACCCTAGTTTTCCAATCCTGAGGAACAGCCCCCCAATAACCACGTGATGTGGAGACGTGTCAACCAAAACAGTCCTACAGCAACCAGAGCCCTGAGATATTCAGGGCAGATCTCATCCACCCCCAGAACCTGACCACCAAAGAGACTTTTGACTACCTCAGTCCCCTCCACTCCAGTGATGGGCAGAACCCTGCTGAAATACCCAGGGTATTCCTACTCCACGGAAGGCATGTTGGTGGGATTGAGGAGGTCCACAAAGTATTCCTTCCACTTCCCAACAAACCCAGTCAAAGGTGACCAGCTCCCCACCTCCACTGTAAACAGTGTTTGTGGAGAACTGCTTCCTTCATCTGAGCCGTTGGATGGTGGTCCATAACCTTTTTGAGGCCAATCAATAATCAATCTCCAGGCCCTCACCAAACTCCTCCCATGCCCGCGATTTTGCATCTGCAATCGCTTCAGCTGCAGCACGTTTCACCTGCCAGTACCTGTCTGCTGCCTTGTGAGTCCCACAGTGTGTGTGTGTGTGTGTGTGTGTGTGTGTGTGTGTGTGTGTGTGTGTGTGTGTGTGTGTGGAGAGTTTATGTGTGTGTGTGTGTGTGTGTGTGTGTGTGTGTGTGTGTGTGAGAGAGAGAGAGAGAGTGTGCATGTGTGTTTATAGTTCTTGTACCATTCTGAGTTTAGGCGGTAGGTTGTTCGTGTTCTCAAAGAAAGCGTACATACACATGATGACATACGGACCCCAGCAGAGCAGCAGCATCTTTACAGGTAGACCTGTGTTAAACTACACACACACACACACACACACACACACACACACACACACACACACACACATTAAGACAGAGCTTTTCACAAACCCAACAGCATTTTCCGAACCAACTACACGTTAACGATCCAAAAAAACCACAAACATATAGCCAACTACACAAATGATGAATTAAATAAAATGAATAAAAATGACTCTCATTTTATAAACAGTTAGTTGACAATTCCACATTTAATTTGTTTCAATATATTTTACTGTATCAAAGAGAAATGTTTATAAACTTTTATGTTTTCCTTTATAATGATTACAGAACGTACAGTTCTCAATACGTTTATCAAAATGCAAAACCTGTACCATGTGATGATGGGGGGAACTTTTATATTGTATTTTTTGTACTTGTATTGTATTTATTGTGTTAGGGACTACAGATGGAAACTAGCTATTAAGCTATAATCTGGTACAGTACATCTCTGTCTCTATGAGCTTAATGTTCCTGTACATTGTCCCTTAAATAAAGAGTATGTGTGTGTATCATTATAAACTGCAGGAGGATAAAGTGATTATCAATTTATATAACTGTGATTATTACTGATGTGTTCATAAAATGAACTGAAATGTTGTCACCTTGTGGTTGTGGATCTTTTTGAAGTAGCTGTGGATGGAGGAGTACGAGGTGAACATGACCACGAGGGGGAATGCCAGGTACAGCACGATGAGAGCCAGAGTGTAGCTGATGTATGTGCTAAATTCCACCGAGAGAAAAAACCCAACACCACACAGCATGGTTATGCTCATCACACAAGATTTGAATCACACCGCTTCATATACAGTTAAAAACAATCATCAGATAAATATGTACATCAAGTGAAATCTGTATTTTTAAAATGTTGATTGAACTTTCTTCCTCCGTGAGTGTCAGTGGTAAGAAACGCCAATGAGCCAAACATTTCTGAGCACATTTAATAGTCAGCTGATTTATATTTAGCCACAGCCACAAATCTCGACAGAAAGAGACAAAAAATAACATGATGGAAAAGAGCAGTGAAAGAGAGCATCTTAATGATTCATAGTGTCGGCGTCGAACTCCGGCCCACCTCCTTTCATCTGACTCACAAGAGTGTTTAAAGAATATGATTACTGTACATTCTTTGCATCAACCATTACCATGAAACCTAATCAGTCATCCTTCCACTAGGTGGCAGCAGCTTATTTCAGGTAAACAGCTAATCATTCATGACTCAGCAAAGACCGCATGCTCGCTTGTAAATGTTGTCGATGCTGTGGATGTTGATGATTTTTAAAGCTGATGTTTGGTGATTATTCATCCCTCTATCACTTTTAAATGTAGTGACATAGCCCTCAGTAAAAATGAGTTTGACTGCCCTGTCTTACAGAGTTAAATTTTTTTAGTAGGGTGAATGGAACTAATGCTAACTCCTCCTCTTTTACCAACACCTCAGTACATGAGCTACATAGACAGGTGGTGCTACATCTGAAAGCTCCTTTGGATAAATAGAAACAAATGATAATATTTATTTAATGGCTTTCGGTCCATTTTCAATAAATATTTGTATTCAGGTACTTCTCAAAAAATTAGCATGTTGTGATAAAGTTAATTATTTTCTGTAACATACTGATAAAAATTACAGAAAATAATGAACTTTATCACAATATGCTAATTTTTTTGAGAAGGACCTGTATTGTGAAGCTCATCTAGGAGGGGTTTAGGGTGGGGCTTCTTTGGAAAACACACTCACATACATAGTTTATATTTATATGTTAAGAATTTCAAGGCCTGTTTTAAATACGTTGCTCAGGTGTGTTCGTGTTTGGTGAGGCGTGTACATACCTGTCTCCTCTGGTGTAGTCGAGGGTGCAGCCTACGTGCATTGGCTCAAAGTCGAACACACCCCATCCAATAAAGGGCAATGGTAGAGAGGCCCACAGCAGGGCCATCACCCATATGATGGAACTCATAGTCAGAGATGTACTCCAAAACATCTTCTGCTCTGAAACACACACACACACACACACACACACACACACACACACACACACACACAGTTTGGGTTACATCTTCTCACATGCTGATCAGTATAAATAATACACAAATAAAAAAGATTGTGAATAAACACCACTTTATTGTTATGGTTTATATAGTAACAGCTGTTCACGGGGTGTACAGAGGATGCCCCACGAACTCAGATTAAAATTCACTGCTCTGTTGAAATGACTAAATGTTTTGTTAATGTTCAACGAAGGAGTTTACAGTGTCAGAAACTCTGCTCAACCTCACAGCAATGTCACATCACAGTGAATGAAAATAATATTTCATATGCTTTCTCCAATCCATCTGCTAAACTGCCTAATCCTTTTAGGGTCACAGGTAGGCTGGAGCCTACCTCAGCAGGACCTTGGTGAAGGCAGGGAACACGCTGAATAGCTTGACACTATCATGAGCCAGAAGACATCCAGCCATTTATAGCAGTAAACCTATTAGGCAGGTCTCTGCACGGTGGGAGGAAACCTTTGTACCCAGAGGAAACCTACGTGAAACCTACGGGGCTCGGGGGGGGAAAAGGAACACAGAAACACTGGGACCATGACGTGCTCAGCACTGTAGCACCATGTTCATATATTTTCATATTTAGTATATGAATGAGTGTAATAAGTAAATATAAATAATGGGGACTCGAGGAGAGGTATGAGAAGAACTTTCTGAGAAGAACATTCAACAAGGTCTTCGAGAGTGAGCAGATGCCGGAGGAGAAGTGTGCTGACGCCCATTTTTTAAAAAACAAGGTAGAGGTGCAGAGTTGTGGCAACTACAGAGGGATAAAGTCAATGAGCCATATGATGAAGTTATGGGAAAGAATAGTGGAAGCAAGACCAAGGGTAGAGGTCAGCATTTGTGAACAACAGTTTGGTTTCATGCCAAGAAAGAGCACCACAGATGCAGTGTTTGCTTTGAGGATGTTAATAGAGAAGTACAGAGAAAATCAGAGGGAGCTGCATTGTGCCTTTGTGGATCTGGAGAAAGCATATGACAGGGTGCCGAGAGAGAAACTGTGGTATTGCATGAGGGAGTCTGGAGTGGCAGAGAAATATGTTAGAGTGGTGCAGGACATGTCTGAGAGATGTAAGACAGTGGTGAGATGTGCTGTCGGTGTGACAGAAAAGTTCAAGGTGGAGGTGGGACTGCATCAAGGGTCAGCTCTGAGCTGCTTCTTGTTTGCTATGGTGATGGATATGCTGGCAGACGAAATTAGACAAGGATTTTCCCATGGACTATGATGTTTGCAGATGGCATTGTGATCTGGAGTCAGAGCAGAGAACAAGCGTAGGAAAATCTAGAGAGGTGGAGGTATTCCCTGGAAAGGAGAGGAATGAAGGTTAGCCTCAGTAAGACATAATAGATGTGTGTGAATGACAAGGACCCAAGAGGAATGGTGAGGTTACAGGGAGCAGAGATAAGGAAGGTGGAGGATTTTAAGTACTTAGGCTGAACAATCCAGAGCAATGGAGAGTGTGTAAAAGAGGTGAAGAAGTGTGTGCAGGCAGTTTGGAATGGTTGGAGAAAAGTATCTGGTGTGATGTGTGATAGGAAGGTATCGGCACGAGTGAAAGGAAAAGTGTACAAGACGGTGATGAGGCCAGCGATGTTGTATTGTTTAGAAACAGTGGCCTTGAGGAAAAGACAGGAGGCAGAGCTGGAGGTAGCAGAGATGAAAATGTTGAGGTTCTCTTTTGGAATACAATAGGCCCTTAACTATTCATGGTTTTGCACTCATGGTATATTCACAGACTGCCGAGCAACTGTCACGTCATTCAAATTCAGCCAATGGCTGTCCTCCTTCCTGCTGATTGGTTGAGATGGTGTAATGCCCCCTTTTCCTCATTCACGCACAAGTTGTCAATGACTCTGTTTTTTAGTGTGTTTAAATTACCAGTTAATTTCTAAGATGCCACTCAAACGTCAGCTAAGTGCCAGAAAAAGGTAATGACGTTGGCTGTCTCGTCTGAAGAAAAAAGACTTTCTCTGGAAGAAATTACAGTTTCCTCTGAAGTGCCTGAAAAGGAATAATCATCTGAACTGTTGTAAAAACACTTCACTATTAAAGTCATTTTCAATTATTATTCCAGTACAGTACCTAAGTTAATGTTTAGAATGTTTGTGTGTATGATTTTATTTACTGTGGTGTAGCATGTTTCTCATTTTGTTTTGTTTATCCAATTTGTTACATTTTTTTGTTTGTTTTATGTCTTTTTGTTGCAGTCTGTGTTTTGGGGGGACTTTGATTTTTTGCGGCTATGCCTCTAACGAACTGTTTACTCTCCGCTCCAGCTTAGGGGTGTGGCTGAGCTGCTCAAACTGAATGCAGTTCACATCTGAATTCAGTCATCTCATGCCTAATGCAATACCTTCCTCTAGTGGGCATTTTTGAAAACTACAGCGCTGTATTTGTTTCAAGGAAAAGACATTTAAAGGCGGCGTTATTTTATATATATATATATATATATATATATATATATATATATATATATATATATATATATATGTATATATGTATGTGTGTGTGTGTGTGTGTGTGTGTGTATAAATATTTCAGTTATCATAAAATCTTCTTCCTTCGGCTGTTCCCTTCAGGGGTCGCCACAGCAAATGATCTGCCTCCATCTCTCCCTATCCTCTGCATCTTCTACTCTTACTCCAACGATCTTCATGTCCACCTTCACCGCATCCATAAATTTTCTCTTTGGTCTTCCTCTGGGCCTTTTGCCTGGTAGTTCCAACCTCAGCATCCTACTACCAATATACTCACTATCCCTCCTCTGTACATGTCCAAACCATCTCAATCTAGCCTCTCTGACTTTGTCTCCAAAACAGCGAACATGTGCTGTCCCTCTGATGTACTCATTTCTGATCCTATCCATCCTCGTTACTCCCAAAGAGAACCTCAACATTTTCATCTCTGCTACCTCCAACTCTGACTCCTGTCTTTTCCCCAGGGCCACTGTCTCTAAACCATACAACATTGCTGGCCTCATCACCGTCTTGTACACTTTTCCCTTCATTCTTGCCGATACTCTCCTATCACACATCACACCGGACACTTTCCTCCATCCATTCCAACCTGCCTGCACGCGCTTCTTCACCTCTTTTCCACACTCTTCATTGCTCTGGATTGTTGAGCCTAAGTACTTTAAATCCTTCACCTTCGTTATCTCTGCTCCCTGTAACCTCACCATTCCTCTTGGGTCCTTGTCGTTCACACACATGTATTCTGTCTTACTAAGACTAACCTTCAATCCCCTCCTTTCCAGGGTATACCTCCACCTCTCTAGATTTTCCTCCACTTGGTCTCTGCTCTCACTACAGATCATGATGTCATCTGCAAACATCCTAGTCCCTGGAGATTCTTGTCTAACCTCGTCTGTTAGCCTGTCCATCACCATAGCAAACAAGAAGGGGCTGAGAGCTGACCCTTGATGCAGTCCCACCTCCACCTTGAACTCTTCTGTCACACCGACAGCACACCTCACCACTGTCTTACATCTCTCATACATGTCCTGCACCACTCTAACATACTTCTCTGTCACTCCAGACTTCCTCATACAATACCACAGTTCTTCTCTCGGCACCCTGTCATATGCTTTCTCCAGATCCACAAAGGCACAATGCAGCTCCTTCTGACCTTCTCTGTACTTCTCTATTAACATCCTCAAAGCAAACACTGCATCTGTGGTGCTCTTTCTTGGCATGAAACCAAACTGTTGTTCACAAATGCTGACCTCTGCCCTTAGTCTTGCTTCCACTATTCTTTCTCATAGCTTCATTGTATGGCTCATCAACTTTATCCCTCTGTAGTTGCCACAACTCTGTACATCTCCCTTGTTCTTAAAAATGGGCACAAGCACACTTCTCCTCCATTCCTCTGGCATCTGCTCACTTTCTAAGACCTTGTTGAATATTCTTGTCAGAAAATCTACTGCTACCTCCCCTAGACACTTCCATACCTCCACCGTCATCAGGGCCAACTGCCTTTCCACTCTTCATCCTCTTTAATGCCCTCCTCACTTCTCCCTTACTAATCTTTGCTACTTCCTGCTCCTCAACAGTCACCCCTTCTACTCTTTTTTTCTCTCTCATTTTCCTCATTCATCAGCTCTTCAAAGTACTCTTTCCATCTTCCAAGCACACTTCTGTCATCAGTCAATACATTTCCCTCTCTGTCCTTTATCACTCTAACTTGCTGCACGTCTTTCCCATCTCTATTTCTCTGCTGTGCCAACCTGTATAGATCATTTTCTCCCTCCTTACTGTTCAACCTATCATACAAGTCATCATACGCCCTCTGTTTGGCCTTTGACACTGCTACCTTCGTCTTACGCTGTGTCTCCCTGTTCTCCTGTTTACTCTCTTCGGTCCTCTCAATGTCCCACTTCTTCTTGGCTAACCTCTTCTTTTGTACACACTCCTGCACTTCCTCGTTCCACCACCAAGTTTCCTTATCTACTTTCCTTCCAGAGGACACACCAAGTACTCTCCTACCGGTCTCCCTGATCACATTGGCTGTGGTTGTCCAGTCCTCTGGAAGCACTTCCTGACTACCCAAAGCCTGTTTCAACTCCTCCTTAAAGACAACACGACACTCTTCCTTTTTCAGCTTCCACCACTTTGTCTTCTGCTCTGCCTTTGCCTTTTTCACCTTTCTCACCATCAGTGTAATCCTGCACACCACCATCCTATGCTGTTTGGCAACACTCTCACCCACTACTATTTTGCAGTCACTGACTTCCTTCAAATTACATCGCCTACACAAGATGTAGTCCACCTGTGTGCTCCTACCTCCGCTTTCATAAGTCACCCTATGCTCCTGTTTCTTCTTGAAGAAAGTATTCACCCCAGCCATTTCCATCCTTTTTGCAAAATCGATCAACATCTGTCCTTCTGTGTTCCTGTCCTGGATACCAAACCTGCCCATCACTTCCTCGTCCCCTCTGTTGCCTGCACCAACATGTCCATTGAAGTCTGCTCCAATGACCACTCTTTCACCTCTGGATGTACTCTGCATCACTTCATCTAACTCACTCCAGAATCTCTCCTTCTCTTCTAGCTCACATCCTGCCTGTGGGGCATAAGCACTAACAACAATGACCATCACGCCTTCAATTTCTAACTTGAGACTCATCACTCTGTCTGACACTCTTTTCACTTCTAGAACATTCCTGACAAACCCCTCCTTCAAGATGACTCCTACTCCATTTCTCTTCCCATCCACACCATTATAAAACAGTTTAAACCCTGCTCTTAAGCTTCTAGCCTTTCTACCTTTCCACCTTGTCTCCTGAACACACAGTATGTCCACCTTCCTCCTCTGCATCATGTCAGCCAGCTCCCTATCTTTTCCTTGCATAGTTCCAACATTCAAAGTCCCTACTCTCAGTACTAGGCTCACGCATTTCCTCTTCTCTCTCTGCCTACGGACACGCCTCCCGCCTCTCCTTCTTCGACGTCTTCGACCAATAGTAGTCCAATTTCCATCCGCACCCTGTTGGTTGACAGCACTGATGGCGGTCGTTGTTAACCCGGGCCTCGACCGATCCGGTATGAATTCTGTATTGATCATTTGCATTTTTAAATATGGCAGAAGTTTTACGCCGGATACCTTTCCTGTCACAACCCTCTGCATTTATCCGGGCTTGGGACCGGCATGAGGGGGAGAGACACTGGTTAGTGCCCCCCCGCCTCATCGCTGCATTCAGTTATCATTAAATATCACATTAAAAATTTCTTTTTTTCTGAGTCATTACTGCATTTTACTACATTAATACTGTATTAATGAGTAAGACTGTCTGTAGAATGTGTTTAAGAAGCATATTTTAGCGCATATAATAGATAGATAGTATTTACTTTTGGTTGATCATTCACACATGTAATATGATGCATAGGGGTTTTATTTCCGGGTACAGAAGTCGCTGATTATCTTCATTCGCAGGAGGGGCAGGAACCAAATCCCTGCAAATAACGAGGGCCTACTGTAACGAGGATGGATAGGATCAGGAATGAGTCCATCAGAAGAACAGCACATGTCAAAGGTTCTGGAGACAAAGTCAGAGAGGCTAGCTTGAGATGGTTTGGACATGTACAGAGGAGGGATAGTGAGTATATTGGAAGTAGGATGCTAAAGTTGGAACTACCAGGCAGAAGGCATAGAGGAAGCTGAATCGGAATATTTAAGGATGTGGTGAAAGAGGACATTAAGGTAGTTGTGGAAGAATAGAAGATGCAGAGAATAGAGTGAGATGAAGGCAGAGGATTTGCTGTGGTGAGACCTGAAGAGAACAGCTGAAAAGAAAAGAAGAAGAAGAACAACAACATCAAATAGGGACTCACTGGTGCAGTACATGTGATATCGGTCCCAGGCTACGGCCCCAAGAAAACTCATTCCAGCAAGGATGGACAACATCCCCTGAAAAGCATGGATCTGGCAACCCATATCACCAAACGGCCAATATCTGCAACACACACACACACACACACACACTCCACTTTTAACTTGAACTTGAGTGCATTTTTCAGGATTAGTTCCAGCGCCACTGTCTGGCAGTTTTATGTAACTACACTGTGACATATATATATATATATCTCGTTGGTCTTCCTCTAGACCAGGGGTCACCAACCTTTTTGAAACTGAGAGCTACTTCTTGGCTACCAATTAATGTGAAGGGCTACCAGGTCAATACACACCTCTGAAATTACAAATTTGGCTCAAATTACCTTTAATTGTGTTACTAATAATAATTAATGATATTCATCTATGTGAAGATTTTGATTTGATTTAAAAATACAGTATATTCAGAACAATTAGATGCAGTTCAATGGAGAGTGGCACTATGGCGCTGTGGGCCTGTCCTAACAGGTCCGCGGGCAACTTATATTGTCCTTGCGGGCTACCTGGTGCCCACGGGCACCACGTTGGTGATCGCTGCTCTAGACCTTCTGCCTGGTAGTACCAACCTCAGCATCCGACTACCGATATACTCACGATCCCTCCTCTGGACATGTCCAAACCATCACAATCTAGCCTCTCTGACTTTGTCTCCAAAACATCTAACATGTGCTGTCCCTCTGATGTACTCATTCCTGATCCTATCCATCCTGTTACTCCCAAAGAGAACCTCAACATTTTCATCTCTGCTACCTCCAGCTCAGCCTCCTGTCTTTTCCCCAGGGCCACTGTTTCTAAACCATACAACATCGCTGGCCTCAACACCGTATTGTACACTTTTCCTTTCATTCTTGCCTATACAGTATGCCTTTGCCTATTCGCGGTTTTGCACTTGCGGTTTGAGTATTCACGGACTGCTGAGCAGCTCACATGTGATTCAAATTCACCCAATGGCTGTCCTCCTTCCTGCTGATTGGTTGAGGTGATGTAACCCCTCTTTTTTCTCATTCGTGCACAAGTTGGCAATGAGACTTTTTTAGTGTGTTTTAATTACCAGTTAAGTTCTATGATGTCACTCAAATTCATGCTTAAGGATGCAAAGGATAGGGTGAGATGGAGGAAGATGATTCGCTGTGGCGACCCCTGAAGGGAAAAGCCGAAACGAAAAGAAGACTCAAATGCCTGCTTAAGCGCCAGAAAACGGGAATGAGGTTGGATGTCTCTACTGAAGAAATAAGACTTTCTCCGGAAGAAACGTCATTTTCCTCTGAAGTCGCTGAAGTTCATCTGAACAGTTGTAAAACTCTCCACTATTAAAGTCTTTTTAAATTATTATTCCAGTACATGACCTAAAGTAATGTTTCAAATGTTTGTGTGTTATATTTTATTTACTGTGGTGTAGCATGTTTCTCATTTTGTTTTGTTTTCCAATTTATTACATTTCTTGTTCTTTTATGTCCTTTTTGTTATGGTCTGTGTTTTGAGGGGACTTTGAGTCTGGCGCTGTGCCTCTCACTAACTGTTTACTTCCTGAGGGGCATGGCTGAGCTGCTTGGGGAGCACACGCCTGAATTCACTGTTCTCATTTTCTCCCAATAAACAAAAGCACGCTCCTCTGCCAGAGGATTAACTCACATCAACATCACCGCTTTTCTGGTTTGTAACACCTCTAACTCTTCTTCTTTTCCTTTTGGCTTTTCCCTTCAGGGGTCATCTTTCTTGTGATTAGCATAGTTTATTTGGCATTTGTTTTATGCCGGATGCCCTTCCTGAAGCAACCCTCTGCATTTATCCAGGCTTGGGACCGGCGTGAGGGAGAGACACTGGTTTGTGCCCCCCCCCCAGCTGCATTTTTTTAAAAGGGTGTGTTTCAATTATTGGTGAATCACACTCCTCAGCCTACCTGAGAAAGTCTATGCAGGGGTACCAGAGAGGAGGATCCAACCGATTTGGATCTCGAATTCAGGAGGAACAATGTAGTTTTTGTCCTGGCCGTGGCACTCTCGATCAACTCTATACGCTCCATAGGATCCTGGAGGGGGCAGTGGGAGTTTCCCCCAATATATACAACTGTGTTTTGTGGATGTGGAGAAGGGTTTCAACCATGTCCTTCAGGCTATCTTGTGGGGCATGCTCCGGGAGTACAGCATTCCGGACCCGTTGTTACGAGCCATTTGATTGTTGTATCACTGTCGCCAGAGTTTGGTCCGTATTGGGAACAACAGGTCGAATTCATTTCCAGTGAAGGTTGGAGTCTGCCAAGGTTGTCCTTTGTCACCGATTCTATGCATAATTTTTATGCACAGAATTTCTAGGTGCAGCTAGGTGCAGTCAACACTCTGTTCTTAGTCACTCTAACTTGCTGCACGTCCTTCACATCTCTATTTCTCTGCTGTGCCAACCTGTATAGATCATTTTCTCCCTCCTTACTGTCCAACCTATCATACAAGTCATCATACGCCCTCTGTTTGGCCTTTGACACCGCTACCTTTGCCTTACGCTGTGTCTCCCTGTACACACCAGGTACTCACCTACCTGTCTCCCTGTAGTTGTCCAGTCATCTGGAAGCACTCCCTAATCACCTAAAACCTGTTTCAACTTCTCCTTGAAGACAACCCGACACTATTCCTTTTTCAGCTTCCACCACTTTGTCTTCTGCTCTGTCTTTGCCTTCTTCACCTTCCTCACCATCCTATGCTGTTTGGCAACACTCTCACCCACTACTCCTTTGCAGTCACTGACTTCCTTCAAATTGCATCATCTGCACAATATGTAGTCTACCTGTGTGCTCCTACCTCCACTTTTATCAGTCACCCTATGCTCCTGTCTCTTCTGGAAGAAAGTATTCACCACAGCCATTTCCACCCTTTTTGCAAAGTCTATCAACATTTGTCCTTTTGTGTTCCTGTCCTGGATACCAAACCTGCCCATCACTTCCTCGTCCCCTCTGTTGCCTGCACAAATCTGTCCATTGAAGTCTGCCCCAATGACCACTCTTTCACCTCCGGGGGTACTCTGCATCACTTCATCTAACTCCCTCCAGAATCTCTCCTTCTCTTCTAGCTCACATCCTGCCTGTGGGGCATAAGCACTAACAACATTGAACATCACGCCTTCAATTTCTAACTTGAGACTCATCACTCTGTCTGACACTCCTTTTACTTCTAGAACATTCCTGACAAACTCCTCCTTCAAGATGACTCCTACTCCATTTCTCTTCCCATCCACACCATGATAAAACAGCTTAAACCCTGCTCCTAAGCCTCTCGCTTTGCTACCTTTTCCACCTGGTCTCCTGAACACACAGTATGTCCACCTTCCCCCTCTGCATCATGTCAGCCAGCTCTCTTGGCTGTCTTATTCATTTATTTATATATATATATATATATATATATATATATATATAAAATCATGGGGCCGGTGGTGTAGTGGTTAGGGTGATGGGTTCCTGGGCTCATGACTAGAAGGTTGTGAGTTTGAATCCCAGTTAGACTCCCACTGTGCTAAGACCCCTGGGCAAGGTCTTAACCACAAGTGTGCCTCTGTTCACCCAGAAGTATAAATGGGTACCAGTAAAATATACTGGGAAGGTAACCTGTGATGGACTAGCGTTCCATCCAGGAGGAGTTGAACTCATGGTCGCTTCACGCTACGGAAAGTGAGGATAAGCACCGGCCTGATGAGTCACTAGGCTCGGGTGTAAAAAGCCCAACAGATATAGATATCTGAGGATTCCTCTACCTTCTGGCAACTCCTGCAGCTGTGCTGGTACCAAATTGTACTGGATCTTCCTTTCCTTTGGATGCTATCAGCGAGGCCGAGAGGGGGGACTTGACGTCTGGGCAGCACAAGTTCTCCATAGTTCCCGCCCAGGCTCGTAGCGCACTGGAGAGGACACTCCAGTGTTGATGCAAGACTTCGGCTCAGCACGGGAAGTAGCAGTTACCGGTTAAAAGCTCATTCCGATTGGCGTAGGACACGGGCGCCTGGGGCTACTTCCAACAGTGGGAGAGACCATCGTGTCTCACTGGACGGCTACCGCCCGCTCCAAGCTGGGCAGCCCCCAGCCAGTAAGGTGCTGTCCCACCACAGCTCGCCTGCCTTGCTGGGTGTGTAGGGCTTAGGGACTGACCATCCCGACAAGCAAGCTGTAAATTCTGCACCAGGCAGACAAAAACGGATAGATACGAAGACTCCAAGCTCCTCGAATAGCAAGCTGGAACGTACGGACTGTGTCCTGGACTGACAAGTGATCTTCAGCAAATTGACGATGCCCACAAGACTGCAGTCATCGACCATGAACTGACACGTCTGAATATCGACATTGCTTTTCTACAGGAAACATGCCTGGTTGACAGTGGTACTATCAAAGAGGCCAACTACACCTTCTACTGGCAGGGCCTGCCACAAGACATCCCGAGACTGCATGGTGTAGGGTTCGCTGTGAAGAACTCACTGACTACGGCGATTGAACCTCCTACCAGTGGATCAGAGAGAATTCTTGCTTTACGCCTCTCTACAACTGCAGGTTTTGTAAATCTCCTCAGCATCTATGCACCAACACTCAGTTCAACCCCAGAGGCCAAGAACCAGGTTTACAAGGCTCTGGATGATACAATTTCCAGGATCCCAAGCACTGAAGGACTTTACCTACTAGGAGACTTCAATGCTAGAGTGGGCGCCGACTGTGACACCTGGCCTTTCTGCCTTGGTCACCACTGTAGAGGCAGGATGAATGAGAATGGACAGAGGTTGTTGGAACTGTGCTGCCATCATGGCCTGTGTGTAACAAATACATACTTCAAGTGCAAAGACTGCCACAAAGTTTCCTGGAGACACCCCAGATCTTGCCACTGGCACCAGCTAGACCTTATCCTCACGAGGCGCATGGATCTGAGCAGCGTTCTCCACACTAGAAGTTTCCATGGCGCAGACTGCGACACAGGCCACACCCTCGTTGGAAGCAGGATAAGGCTGACAACAAAGAGGATCCATCACTCCAAAACTAAAGGCCTCCCACGCATCAACACCTGCTCCTCAAGGGATCCCCAGCGAATCCAACTGTTTCATGACACAGTCAAGGAGAAGTTGGCTTTGCAGACTCCTGGCAAAGACATCAACAGCAAGTGGCGCTTCCTAAGAGATACTATCTACACAATAGCCCTCACTGCATTTAGGAAAAAGGAACGTCGGAGTGTAGACTGGTACGAGGCTCACTGGGAGGAGATGCAGTCTGTGACAGAAGCCAAGAGGGAAGCCCTCCTAGCATACAAGCAAAACCCCAGCACCAGTACTCGGGACACCCTCAAAGCTGCACGAAACAAGGCCCAGCAGAGAGCCCGCCACTGTGCAAACGACTTCTGGCTGAACCTCTGCAGCAAGATCCAGATGGCAGCTGACACTGGCAATGCAATGGCCATGTACAATGGCATCAAGACAGCTACTGGCCCAACCACAATTAAGACTGCACCCCTCAAGACCAAGACCGGGAAGGTGATCACGGACCAAGGCAAGCAGCTTGAAAGCTGGGTGGAACATTACCTGGAGCTGTACACAACCAAGAATGTGGTGACCGATGCAGCATTAAATGCCCTGCCAAACTTACCTGTCATGGAGGATCTGGCTTACCTGCCTTCAGTGGACGAACTGGGCAAAGCCATTGATTGTCTGGCCTGTGCAAAAGCCCCTGGAAAGGATGGCATCCCCCTGAAGTCTTGAAGAGTGGCAAGCCAGCACTCCTGCAGCACCTCCATGAGCTGCTGTGCTTATGCTGGAAGGAAGGGTTCATCCCCCAGGATATGCGTGATGCAAACATTGTAACCCTTTACAAAAACAAG
>CM045730.1:72132846-72150346 GCA_024760905.1 Plotosus lineatus
CTAATTGGTTCCAAATTGCCCCTTGGTGTGAGTATGAATGGTTGTGTGGATTGGTCCTGTGATGGCCTGATGAACCGTTTAGGATTTCCCCTCCTGAGATATAATCCATCCTCCTTTAACCCTAATAGGAAGAATCAGTTCCAAAATGAATTAATTATTAACTTTAACTTCTTTTATATTTATATATATATATATTTTTTTTATTATTATTTATTTATTTAATGACCTATGGTTTTCCAGGAGCATACTGTGCACCGACCCTGAGCTCAGTACCATCCCCACCACCTTCCCGTCAGATGTTTCAAAGCTTCGTATTGAAAAGACTGACATTACCCAAATCTCCAGCGAGGCCTTTATCTCCCTCAAGAATCTTGAATTCCTCTGGATGTCCTTCAACTCCATTTCCAGTCTCCAGGTGGACAGTTTCCGTGGCCTAAGCGTGCTCAATGAGCTTCGTCTGGAGGGCAATTTCATCACCTGGTTCCCGTGGGAAAGTTTATCCGATATGCCCGACCTCAGACTTCTGGATTTGCACAACAACAAGATCGTGAGCATCCCTGCTGAGGCAGCCATCTACATTAAAAACCTCACATATCTGGATTTGTCCAGTAATGGTCTCACAACAGTGCCATCCGAAGTGCTGCTGATGTGGTTCTCAGCCAAACCGGCACTGGATGCTCAGAGCACAAAAAACATTTTGGGTAAAATTGATTATTGTTCTGATTTGTATATATAATGTTTGATATCTATTCACTCAGAACATTTATGATGAAATTGCAGGTCTCCATGACAACCCGTGGCAGTGTGACTGTCGCTTGTTTGATCTGGTTCAGTTCCAGAAGTCTCCGACCTCCACGCCAGCCTTCATCGACAATCACCTGCGATGTTCAGCACCTGAGAGTTTTTCCGGTGTGCTCTTTTTGGATGTGGAGATAAGGAGGTGTCAGGCACCTCGGGTCCACACGGCCGTGGCTAAGGTTCGCAGCTTCATCGGGAACAATGTCTTGCTCCGCTGTGGAACTGTTGGAGTGCCAATGCCTGAGCTCACCTGGTCCCGGGGTGATGGACAAGAAATCAATGGTACAGGTAAGTGTCAGGTCTCAGTTCTACTCAGTTATTCTCAGAAATCCCAGTGAATTACTTTTAGGATCATTCAGAGTCCTCAGTGCTCCAACTCGAAGACTTTATTCCAAAACCTACATCTGCATTTACACAGAAAAAAGGTTCTTCATCATCATCATCATCATCATCATCATCATCATCATCATCATCATCATCATCATCAGAGTTGGAGGAACAGCTGCTGAAGTCGAGTTTTGGTTTCCTGCATTCAGATGATTAATTAGAATCAAGGAAGAACATGTGGATTGATCAAGCAACCGACTGTTTCCTATGCTTGCATGGGTTTCCTCTGAGTACTCCGGTTTCCTCCAACAGTCCAAATACATGCATATTAGGCTAACTGGCTGTTCCACATCGCCCCTAGGTGTGAGCGTGACTGTAATTGGTTATGTGTGTTGCGCTGCGATGGAATGGTGAGCTCTTTGGCGTGTAACTCTTCCTCGTCCAAAGTCGGCTGAAATAGGCTCCGGCCTACATGATAAGCGGTATGGAAAAACGAAAAGCAAGATTAAAATAAATGTAATAGGGCTTGAAATGTAAAGGGGCTGAAGCAATTCCTTTCTGCGTGAATAGTCCTAGTTGTAATTCCCATGTATTAGGACTGAAGTCGGAAACCAGGGCACCCAGAGGAAACAGGAACATCTCTGACTGATTTAATATTTGTTATATTTATGTTTTTAATATTATTAAACGGTGCAAGAGGGAGGATCATTCGCTGCGTATGATTGATAGAAATATGATTTTTTTTTTCTTTCCAGCAGTCAAACTGTAGTGTTGATGTTTATTTTAATCTCCTTTAGACAACGACTCTTCATTCAGAGGTAATTTAAAGGTTTACGGTCCAACCAGTAAAGTTCTTATGTTGAAAGTAATAAAGGTAATGAGATATCTACATTAATCTTGTGCTCATTTCTCTTTATAGTCCATGAAGAGGTTTCAGCTGAAGGCATCACCTGGTCCATCCTCAGCATTCTTGCCGTGTCGTATCACGACTCTGGAAAATACATCTGCAGGGCCACTAATTTCGTAGGCGGCGCCAATGCCGTCATCTCTCTCGTTACTTTTGAAACACAACAGGACAATGAAGCTTCTGTAAAGAAAACTGAATCCAAGAATAACGGAAGCTTTGGCCGAGCAGCATTTCAAGAGAAACTCATTGCAAGATACATTCCTCCAACCTCAACGTCTGTAAATGTTCCCATCATTGAGCTGTTTAGTGGATCAAAATCCACAACATCATCTACGGTCAAGAGCTCCAGCACCTCTGACGGAGTCTCAGATAGCAAAGTCCCAGTGAACGGCTTAGAAACAGATGCGGATAAGAATGTGTTGAGTAATTTGGCAGCCAACGCTTCCTCCCTCCAGCAAGGTCCAGAGAGAAGAGTGGTCCGTTCCGTCAAAGTCATCGGAGACACCGATCACACGGTGATGATTAACTGGCGAGCTCCATCTGCAACCAACACCACATGGTTTAGTGTTCTTTATGCGGTGTTCGGTGAAAGAGACATGAGACGCATTAACGTCAGTCCCGGGAAGCACCGGATCACCATTGAAGGCCTTGTTCCGAAAACCAAGTATATCGCCTGTGTATGTGTGAAAGGTCTGATCCCAAAGAAGGAACAGTGTGTGATCTTCTCAACGGATGAGGCAGCGAGTGCGAGTGGTACTCAGAAGCTCATCAACGTGGTGGTGATTACAGTGGCGTGCGTCATTGCCGTGCCTCTGACCTTGATCGTATGCTGCGGGGCTCTGAAAAGACGAGTCAAGAAGCTCATTGGAAGAAGATCGAAAGATGTTCAGGACTCGTATGTGACCTTTGAGACCCTCACACCAGGTGGTAAAGCTAAAGGGATGGAAGGGGATTACCTCACGCACCTCAACCAGGACGAGTCCAACCGCCTGCTCTCGGCTCGCTCCAGCGTGGATTCAGAGGCCGTGAACAGAACTGAGGGTCATCCTAACGAGTACTACTGCTAAACTCCGCTCATGAAGAAGAACGTACATCATCCTTGGTATCTGCTCTCTCCATGATCAGAAGATCTGGAGACTGTTCCATAAATACTGGGTACAAGAGTGGAATTCATGCTATTTGTGACATCAAAAAGAC
The DNA here is from genome assembly GCA_024760905.1 of Plotosus lineatus. Classification (NCBI taxonomy): domain Eukaryota; kingdom Metazoa; phylum Chordata; class Actinopteri; order Siluriformes; family Plotosidae; genus Plotosus; species Plotosus lineatus. The sequence goes on from CM045730.1 coordinate 72,136,076, forward strand.
GTTAAGTAACTGGTTGTGATTGTGACCCTGTACGTGTAAACAAACATCTGCACAGCCTTGTGATCTCGATAAAAACAAACATGACACTTATTCAGTCTAAATCTCAGCCCTGTGTCTTTGTTTACATTTTTACACAATATTATAATATAATGTAGCTTAAGGTTTGTACACCCCTGACCATCACGTCCATATGTGGTTCGTCTCCAAATTCACTTACTCATCTGCCGAGCCACTTGATCCTGTTTAGGGTAATGGAGTGGCTGGAGTTCATCTCAACCGACACTGGGTGACACTCTGAATAGCTCACCAGACCATTGCAGGGTAACAAACCCAGCACCATTCACATTCACATCAACATGAACGGGGAGTTGTCCTTCTGTGAATATCTTTCAACTGACGGACCTGGTGGAAGTCCAATCAAGTATTAAGAGAACATACAAACTGCAGGCAGAAATGCCCAGCCGGGCCTGGGACTCGATCCAGAACCTTCTTGCGATGAGACAGACGTGCCAACCACTACAACCACATCCCCACCGTGTCACCCTTCTTCTCCAAACTGTTGTCATAAATGTAGAGAATATCTTTCCATATTGTAGTGTTAAATTTCCTTGCACTGGCACTAAGAGGCCCAGAGACTGTCCCAGTATGGCCGTGTTGCTGTGTTCACAGCAGACTCCAGCCATGGAGACCTTCTGCATACAGGAGTAGAACTCGATTATCTCGATGTGCATTTGTCTGACATTCCTGATCTCAACCCCACTGAACACCTTTGGGATGATCTGGAACACCGATTGAAACTTAGAACACTTCGACATCCCGACTTCATCGCGTGACCTCCTCACTAGCGTCCAAGTATCCCCACAATTACACCCCAAAATCCCCACTGCTACATCACTACACACCCACAGCCACACACTAAAAATCCTACAGCACACCCCGAAATCCCCACTGCCACACGACAAACACCCACAACCACACCCGAAAAATCCTGAAGCCACACCCCAAAATCCCCACTGCTACATCACTACACACCCGCAGCCACACACTAAAAATCCTACACCACACCCCAAAATCCCCACTGCCACACTACAAACACCCACAACCACACCCGAAAAATCCTGAAGCCACACCCCAAAATCCCCACTGCCACATCACGACACACCAGCAGCCACACACTAAAAAACCTACACCACACCCCAACATCCCCACTGCCACACTACAAACACCCACAGCCACACTAGAAAAATCCTGAAGCCACACCCCAAAATCCCCACTGCCACATCACGACACACCCACAGCCACACTAGAACAATCCTAAAGCCACACCCCAAAATCCCCACTGCCACATCATGACACACCCACAGCCACACCCGAAAAATTCTACAGCCACACCCCAACATATGAGTGTTGTGATGATGCACAAACATTTAGAACGCCTCTGTATCACAAACCTACACCCAACAGCAGGGATGGGATTTTAAAGAGTCTTTAAAAGAAAAGAAAAAAGAGACTCATCTCTCTCTCTCTCTCTCTCTCTCTCATGTTCTCATGTACCTGCTCTTTTATCTTTTCTATTCTACACTGTTTTGTGCTTAGTATTGTGATGATTTCTGTTGTTTTGCACTTTGGTTGATTTAAAGTGTTTGTGCTTTGTGCTTACATTTAAAAAGTTTGATGTATATAAATATTTATTTCTTCAATGTATTTATTTTAAATATTTATTTGTATATGAATAAATGTTAACATGTATATGTAAGAGACATGATACTTAATTTCTGTGAATGTTTTAAATGATTGTCCTCGAGTCGACTTGGTGTGCTAAAGGTTCCGTATATTCAAATACAGTCTGCGCTTTACTCACGAAAACCTCTGAATTCCTATATTTTTGCCCTCTGTATACGAAACAACCTCTTCTTACAAAAAGTGCCAAACGCACCATTCAAAAATTCAAACAATGCACAAGTTGCTCTCTCATTGGCTGTCTCCCAACATCCTGCCCCGCTGGCCTCCCATTGGCCTCCCATTGGCCAGGAGGGAGCTGAATCTCCATACTACTGTACTCAGAAGCTTGTTTGTTACACGCATAAAGGAGAGATGTACTGTTGTTTCATGAGTTTCGTGAGTTTTGAGAGTTTTGAGAGTTTTGAGAGTACTGTACTCATTGCAGCTTATTTGAGGAGGTCTGGATGAGCCGCGCCCCGTCTCAAAAGAAGAGCATTCGGCCACGAAGCATTTTGGTGCACGGAAGTGGGCGGCGCCACAAGACCTCTGATCTCATAAGGAAGCAAGTTAATATTGAATCTGGACCGCTAATCTCTCGAGGAAGCAAGTTAATATTCAATCCGGACCTCAGATCTTTCAAACAGGTAATTCCGCTTCAAATACAACACCCCGTATCAAAAGCTCCGTGGGTTGCATGCTGCATGTGGGCGGAGCCCGCATTGGACAGAGCGTGCAATCAAAGAAAGAGAGAGAGAGCGAGAGAGAGAGAGAGAAAGAGACAGAGAGGGAGAGAGAGAGACAGAGAGAGAGAGAGAGGGAGAGAGAGAGAGTGTTGTGTGTCTGTGTGTATGCGCATTAATAAAAAATGTTGAATAATGGCTGAATTCATAAATATGTGAATAAAATGGTTTAATATGTGAATAAAATGTTTAGATGGTTTAATAAATATTTTTCTTTTACTTTTAACATATATCTCATACATATTGCATACAAAAGTGGTGTACTTTTATCATTTCTAAAGGGTTTATGGGGTAGTCTTGGGAGCCATGGAACGAATCACGCATTTTACATGTAAAATGCGCCTCTACTTACGAAAACTCCAGGTTCCGAAAAAGGCTCTGGAATGGATTAAATTCATGAGTAGAGGGCCGACTATATGAGTTCTTCTTCTTTTCCCTTCGGTTTTTCCCTTCAGGGGTCGCCACAGCGAATCATCTGCCTCCATCTCACCCTATCCTCTGCAGCTTTTTCTCTTACATCAACTCCCTTCATGTCCTCCTTCACCAAGTCCATGAATCGTCTCTTTGGTCTTCCTCAAGGCCTTCTGCCTGGTAGTTCCAATCTCAGAATGCTACTACCAATATACTCACTATCCCTCCTCTGTACATGTCCAAACCATCTCAATCTAGTCTCTCTGACTTTGTCTCCACATTGTCTTACATGTGCTGTCCTTCTGATGTACTCATTCCTGATCCTATCCATCCTCGTTACACCCAGAGAGAACCTCAACATTTTCATCTCTGCTACCTCCAGCTCTGCTTCCTGTCTTTTCCCCAGGCCCACTGTCTCTAAACCATATAACATCGCTGGCCTCACCACCGTCTTGTACACTTTTCCTTTCATTCTTGCCGATACCTTCCTATCACACATCACACCGGACACTTTTCTCCAACCATTCCAACCAGCCTGCACACGCTTCTTCACCTCTTTTCCACACTCTCCATTGCTCTTGATTGTTGAGCGTAAGTACTTAAAATCCTACACCTTCCTGATCTCTGCTCCCTGTAACCTCACCGTTCCTGTTGGGTCCATGGGATTCTTACACATGTATTCTGTCTTACTGAGGCTAACCTTCATTCCTCTTCTTTCCAGGGCATACCTCCACCTCTTTAGATTTCCCTCCACTTGTTCTCTGCTCTCAGTGCAGATCACAATGTCATCTGCAAACATTATAGTCCATGGAGATTATTGTCTAACCTCGTCTGTCAGCCTGTCCATCACCATAGCAAACAAGAAGGGGCTCAAAGCTGACCCTTGATGCAGTCCCACCTCCACCTTGAACTCTTCTGTCACACCGACAGCACACCTCACCACTGTCTTACATCTCTCATACATGTCCTGCACCACTCTAACATACTTCTCTGCCACTCCAGACTTCCTCATGCAATACCACAGTTCCTCTCTTGGCACCCTGTCATATGCTTTCTCCAGATACACCAAGGCACAATGAAGCTCCTTCTGATCTTCTCTGTGCTTCTCTATTAACATCCTCAAGGCAAACACTGCATCTGTGGTGCTCTTTCTTGGCATGAAACCAAACTGTTGTTCACAATTGCTGACCACTGCCCTTAATCTTGCTTCCACTATCCTTTCCCATAACTTCATCATATGGCTCATCAAGTTTATCCCTCTGTAGTTGCCACAACGCTGCACGTCTCCCGTGTTATTAAAAATGGGCACCAGCACACTTCTCCACCATTCCTCTGGTATCCTCTCACTCTCTAAGACCTTGTTGAATATTCTTATCAGGAAATCTACTGCTACCTATCCTAGACACTTCCATACCTCCACTGGTATGTCATCAGGACCAACTGCCTTTCCATTTTTCATCCACTTCAATGCCCTCCTCACTTCACCCTTACTAATCTTGTCGACTTCCTGGTCCTCAACAGTCACCTCTTCTACTCTTTTTTCTCTCTCATTTTCCTCATTCATCAGCTCTTCAAAGTACACTTAATAACTCATTTTCTCCCTTTTAACTTTCCAACCGAGCATACAAGTCATCATACGCCCTCTGTTTGGCCTTTGACATCGCTACCGTCGCCTTACGCTGTGTCTCCCTGTACTCCTGTTTACTCTCTTCGGTCCTCTCTATGTCCCACTTCTTCTTAGCTAACCTCTTCCTTTGTACACACACCTGCACTTCCTCATTCCACCACCAAGTCTCCTTATCTACTCTCCTTCCAGATGACACACCAAGTATTCTCCTACCTGTCTCCCTGATCACATTACCTGTAGTTGTCCACTCATCTGGAAGCACTTGCTGACCACCCAAAGCCTGTTTCAACTCCTCCTTGAAGACAACACGACACTCTTCCTTTCTCAGCTTCCACCACTTTGTCTTCTGCTCTGCCTTTGCCTTCTTCACCTTCATCACCATCAGAGTCATCCTACACACCACCATCCTATGCTGTTTGGCAACACTCTCAACCGCTACTACTTTGCAGTCACTGACTTCCTTCAAACTACATCACCTACACAAGATGTAGTCTACCTGTGTGCACCTACCTCCACTTTTATAAGTCACTCTATGCTCCTCTCTCTTCTTGAAGAAAGTATTTACCACAGCCATTTCCATCCTTTTTGCAAAATCTTCCAACATCTGTCCTTCTGTGTTCCTGTCCTGGATACCAAACCTGCCCATCACTTCCTCGTCCCCTCTGTTTCTTACACCAACATGTCCATTGAAGTCTGCCCCAATGACTACTCTTTCATCTTTGGGGGTATTCTGCATCACTTCAACTAACTCACTCCAGAATCTCTCCTTCTCTTCTAGCTCACATCATACCTGTGCTGCATAAGCACTTACAACATTGAACTTCACGCCTTCAATTTCTAACTTGAGACTCATCACTCTGTCTGACACTCTTTTCACTTCTAGAACATTCCTGAAAATCTTCTTGCCGATACCTTACTATCACACATCACACCGGACACTTTTCTCCAACCATTCCAACCAGCCTGCACACGCTTCTTCACCTCTTTTCCACACTCCCCATTGCTCTGGAGTGTTGAGCCTAAGTACTTAAAATCCTCCACCTTCCTTATCTCTGCTCCCTGTAACCTCAAAGTTCCTCTTGGGTCCTTCTTTATTCATACACATATGTTCTGTCTTACTGAGGCTAACCTTCATTCCCCTCCTTTCTAGGGCATACCTCCACCTCTCTAGATTGTCCTCCACTTGTTCTCTGCTCTCACTCCAGATCACAATTCTTCTTTTCCTTTCGGCTTTTCCTTTCAGGGGTCACCACAGCGAATCATCTGCCTCCATCTCACCCTATCCTTTGCATCTTCTCTTACACCAACGACCCTCACACCAGATCACAATGTCATCTGCAAACATCATAGTCCATGGAGATTCTTGTCTAACCTCGTCTGTCAGCCTGTCCATCAACATAGCAAACTAGAAGGGGCTCAGAGCTGACCCTTGATGCAGTCCCACCTCCATCTTGAATTCTTCGGTCATGCCGACAGCACACCTAACCACTGTCTTACATCTCTCATACATGTCCTGCACCACTCTAACATACTTCTTTGCAACTCCAGACTTCCTCATGCAATACCAAAGTTCTTCTGTTGGCACCCTGTCATAAGCTTTCTCCAGATCCACAAAGGCACAATGCACCTCCCTCTGACCTCTGTACTTCCCTATTAGCATTCCCAAAGTAAACACCGCAGCTGTGGTGCTCTTTCTTGGCATGAAACCAAACTGTTGTTCACAAATGCTGACCACTGCCCTTAGTCTAGCTTCCACTGTTTTTTCCCATAAATTCATTTTATGGCTCATCAACTTTATACCTCTGTAATCGCCACAACTCTGCGAATCTCCCTTGTTCTTAAAAATGGGCACCAGCACACTTCTCCTCCATTCCTCCAGCATCTGCTCACTCTAAGACCTCGTTAAATGTACTTATCAGAAAATCTACTGCTACCTTTCCTAGACACTTCCATACCTCCACCGGTATATCATCAGGACCAACTGCCTTTCCACTCTTCATCGTCTTCAGTACCCTCCTCACTTCACCCTTACTAATCTTTGCTAGTTCCAGCTCCTCAACGATCACCTCTTCTATTCTTTTTTCTCTCATTTTTCTCATTAGTCAGCTCTTCAAAGTACTCTTTCCATCTTCCCAGCACACTTCTTTCATCAGTCAATACATTTCCCTCTCTGTCCTTTATCACTTTAACTTGCTGCATGTCCTTCCCTCCTCTATCTCTCTACTGTCACACTCCTGCACTTCCTCATTCCACCACCAAGTCTCCTTATCTACTTTCCTTCCAGAGGACACACCAAGTACTCTCCTACCTGTCTCCGTGATCACATTTGCTGTGGTTATCTCGTCATCTGGAAGCACTTCCTGACCACCTAAAGCCTGTTTCAACTCCTCCTTGAAGACAACACGACACTCTTCCTTTTTCAGCTTCCACCACTTTGTCTTCTGCTCTGCCTTTGCCTTCTTCACCTTCCTCACCATCAGCATCATCCTGCACACCACCATCCTATGCTGTTTGGCAACACTCTCACCCACTACTACTTTGCAGTCACTGACTTCCTTCAAATTACATTGCCTACACAAGATGTCGTCTCCCTGTGTGCTCCTACCTCTGCTTTTATAAGTCACCCTGTGCTCCTGTCTCTTCTGGAAGAAAGAATTCACCACAGCCATTCCCATCCTTTTTGCCAAATCTATCAACATCTGTCCTTCTGTGTTCCTGTCCTGGATACCAAACCTGCCCATCACTTCCTCGCCCCCTCTGTTGCCTGCACCAACCTGTCCTTTGAAGTCTGCACCAATGATCACTCTTTCACGTCTGGGGGTACTCTGCATCACTTCATCTAACTCACTCCAGAATCTCTCATTCTCTTCTAGCTCACATCCTGCCTGTGGTGCATATGCACTAACAACATTGAACATCACACCTTCAATTTCTAACTTGAGACTCATCACTCTGTCTGACACTCTTTTCACTTCTAGAACATTCCTGACAAACTCCTCCTTCAAGATGACTCCTACTCCATGTCTCTTCCCATCCACACCATGATAAAACAGCTTAAACCCTGCTCCTAAGCTTCTGGCTTTGCTACCTTTCCGCCTGGTCTCCTGAACACACAGTATGTGAACACACCTTCCTCCTCTGCATCATGCCAGCCAGCTCTCTATATTTTCTTGTCATAGTTCCAATATTCAAAGTCCCTACTCTCAGCCTTAGACTCATGCTTTTCCTCTTCTCTCTCCGCCTACAGACTTGCCTCCTGCCTCTCTTTCTTCAACCAACAGTAGTCCAATTTTCACCAGCACCCTGTTGGTTAACAGCACTGATGGTGGTCGTTGTTAACCCGGGCCTCGACTGATCCGGTATGGAGGTAATATTTGTGATTTGCATATCAAGTTAGGCATTGCCCTTCCTGACACTTACTTACTTACTTAAGCCCTTTACCCCCATAGGAGCATAAGCCATCAACGACAACTCTCCATCGAACACTGCTCTGGGCTATCTGCTCTAATTCTCTCCAGGTTTTTCCGGTCAGCTTTGCTTCAGCTTTCGTGTCTCGTCTTCAGCTGTTTCTGGGCCTTCCTCTCTTTTCACTTCCCCTGCGGGTTCCAGGTCAGTGCTTGGCGGGTGATACTGGATGTTGATTTCCTGAGGGTATGTCCAATCCAGCTCCATTTCCTCTTTAGCATCTGATGTTTCACTGGTTCTTGCCGTGCCCTTTGCCATAGCTCCTCATTTGTGATCTTTTCTTTCCATCTGATCTTGTAGATGCTTCTGAGACATGTGTTGATGAATGTCTGCACCTAACTTTGTGTTGCCTTGGTCATTTTCCATGTCTCAGAGTCGTAGAGCAGAACGGAATTCACACTGGAGTTGAAGGTGCGCATCTTTGTGGCCATCCTTTTATGTTTGGAGCTCCAGATGATCTTTTGCATGATGAAGGTTGCTCAAGCCTTGCCAATCCTCATCATGGCATTTCTGTCAGTGCCTCCCTGCTTGTCAATCCCACTTCCTAAGTAGATAAATGCCTCTACTTCTTTTATGGGTTGGTCTCCTATTGTGACTGGGTCATGGGTAGTGGTGTTTATTCTCAGTACCTCTGTTTTTCTCTTATTGACCTTCAGCCCTGTACTGCTAGATGTTGTTGTAAGACAGCCTGTCTTGTCTTGCATCTGCTGATCGCTGGTGGCAAGAAGGGCTAGGTCATCTGCAAAGTCTAGATCATCTAGTTGTTCCCAGAGGGTCCACTGTATCCCATTCTTTCTGTTAGCTGTTGTTGGCTTCATGATCCAGTCTCTGACCAGGAGAAAAAAGAAGGGTGATAGCAGACATCCTTGGCGCACACCTGTCTCTTCATCAAATGGATTTGAGAGCTGGCCAGCATGTCTTCCTCTGCAAGTCATCTTATTATATGTAGACTTGACTAGGGTGATAATTTTTTCTGGTATCCCATAATGTCTCATCAGCTTCCAGAGGGCATTCCTGTCAACACTGTCAAAAGCCTTTTCATAGTCATTGAAGTTGACATATAATGAGGATCCCCACTCCAGCAACTGTTCCACAAAGATGCATAGGCTGGCAATTTGGTCTGCACATGATCTGTTCTTGTGGAAACCTGCTTGTTGGTCGTGGAGTTTGTTGTCGGTCGACTGCCTCCCTCATTCTTGACAAGAGCACTCTGTTTAGTACTTTACATGGGACTGACAGGAGCATGATTCCTCTGTAGTTATTACAGTCTCAAAGGTCTCCTTTCTTGGGTAGCTTGATGAGGTGTCCTTCTGTCCACTCCTCTGGTACTTCTTCCTCCTCCCAGATTTTGTTGATATACAGCATGGTCGTAGCAGTCTCCATGTCAGATTTTATGGCTTCTGCTGGTACATTGTCTGGTCCTGCTGCTTTTCCATTCTTCAGGTCTTTGATAGGCCTCTTTATTTCTGCTTTTGATGGCTTGTCACAGTTAATTGGCAGATCTTCCTCGGCTGGAAGGATTTCTGGTGGATCTTCTGGAGCCGATCTGCTGAGAAGTTCTTGTCTGCCCATCTCTTTAGCTGTTCCTCTGGTGTTATGAGTGGGTTGCCATTTTTGTCCTTGACTGGATTGTCTGTTTGTTGGGACTTGTTTGCAAGCTTCTTTGTCACCATATACAGCCCTCTCAGATTTCCCTGCCCTGCTGCTTCCTCTGCTTGACTGTCAAGGTTGTCAATGTGAGCTCTCTTGTCTCTCTTGCTGCTCTTTTTGACTTCCTTGTCTGCAATATATGGTATACTCTTCCTGTGCTCTTGCCTTGGCTGCCCTGGTTTTACTTATCTTTTTACCACATCTTTCTTCCCCCTCCTGATTTCCACTTTTTGTAATATATCGACAGAGATTCATTCTTTGGATTGAGTTTTCTTCTATCACAGTATCTTTTGGCAGGTGTCATGCCATAGTTTCTTGGTGTGTTCCCACTTGGTCTCTACACTTATACTGTCATCTTCTAGAAGATCTTGGAAAGGTTGGTGTCTGTTTGAGAGGTTGAGCTGGAACTTGGTTCGTGTGTTGCGGTTCCTTAGCATGTTGGTGTTGTGTCTTGGGCTTGTCTTGTTGTTTGCGGTGAGCTTCTTAAGCTTGAGTCATACTGCCATCATAAGAAGGTGGTGATCTGATGATACATCTGCTCCTCGTCTCACTCTTATGTCCTGACAAGATTGTCTGAACTTCTGATTAATGCAGATATGGTCTATTTGATTCTCTGTGATGTGATCTGAAGATCGCCACATGGCTTTGTGGATCTTCTTGTGAGGGAAAATGCTTCCTCCTATCACCAGTCTGTTCAGGGAGCACAGGTTAGCAAAGCATTCTCTGTTTTCATTCATTTGTCCGAGTCCGTGAGTTCCCATTACCTTCTCATATCCGGTGTTGTCACTTCCTAACTTTGCATTCATGTCACCTATAAGCAATGTGATGTCTTTCGCCATGCGTTTGTCCAGCACACTCTGCAGTTGTTGGTAAAAGATCTCTTTGCTGTCATCGTCATGATACATGTAGCCAGTTTGCCTACAGGCCCAACATCGGAGTAGAAGACGCCGTCATCTACCTTCTGCAGCGGGCACTCACCCACCTGGAGATCGCCGGCAGCGCTGTGAGGGTCATGTTCTTTGACTTCTCCAGCGCCTTCAACACCATCAGGCCAGCGCGCCTGCGGGGGAAGCTGGAGGACGTGGGAGTGGACGGGCATCTTGCTGCCTGGATTTGATTACCTTACTAACCGTCCACAGTACGTGCGGCTGCGCGGCTGTAAGTCAAAGGTGGTAGTCTGTAGCACGGGGGCACCGCAGGGCACCGTCCTCTCACCCTTCCTTTTTAACATCTATACCTCGGACTTCATATATAACACAAACAGCTGCCACCTCCAGAAGTTCTCGGACGACTCCGCCATCGTGGGCCGTGTGTCAGAGGGGAACGAGCTGGAGTACTGGTCGGTCATCGTTGACTTTGTAGACTGGTGTGAGCGCAACCACCTGTGCTTGAACACTAGGAAGACGAAGGAGATGGTGGTCGACTTCAGGAGAAGCACTCAAACACACACACACACACATTTACTAGTGAACATCCAGGGACAGGACATTGAGACAGTGGACAGTTTCAAGTACCTGGGTGTTCACCTTAACAATAAACTGGACTGGTCCCACAACACCAACGCCCTGTACAAGAAGGGCCAGAGTCGCCTCCACCTTCTGAGGAGACTCAGGTCCTTCGGCATATGCAGACCTCTGCTCAGGACATTTTATGACTCTGTGGTAGCCTCTGCAATCCTCTACGCTGCCATCTGCTGGGCCCCGGGCAGCACAGAGCGGGACAGAAAGAGACTGAACAAGCTGGTCAGGAGGGCCAGCTCTGTCCTCGGCTGCCCACTGGACTCTGTGGAGGAGGTGAGTGAGAGGAGGATGGTAACAAAGCTCACATCCATCCTGTTCAACAGCTCTCACCCACTTCACCAGACTGTAGAGGAGCTAAGCAGCTCCTTCAGTGGACGACTGAGGCATCCTCAGTGCAGGAAGGAGCGCTACCGCAGGTCGTTCATTCCCACCGCTATCAGACTGTACAACGCCACTATGTAACTGTCTGTGAAAATACCGGTTATGTGCAATAAAAACCCCGCGCACTTTAATCAACCACATCTACCCCACTGACTGTGAACCATATCAACCCATCTACTCCGCACTCAGATACATTACACTTTAATATAGGCCAGTCTATAAAGTTGCTCCATTCTTTTCTTTTATTGTTTAGTAATTTATACTATTTATGTATCTATTTATTTATTTACTTATATAATATATGTATGTGTGTATGTTTGTACTTGTATCTATTTTTGCACCCCCTACTGATAGTACCTCAAGAGCCTGTAACAGTGAATTTCTCCATTGTGAGATTAATAAAGCTGTATCTTATCTTATCTTATCTTATCTTATACTCATGTTGATGTTTTTCATTTTTGTGGCAAATTTGGCTGGGATAATTCTTGGGCTTACTGGATCCCATCCTACAAGAGCTTGTCGTTCCTGTGGTGTTAACATCAAGGCAACTTCCTGGGTGTGTGGTGCACCTTCCTTAGTGTGTCCTGAGTACAGCACTGTTTCTCCCGATGTTAGCTTTACTTGGCCTGTTTAGAGCCATCTTGTCTCACTCAGTCCTAGGATGGAGATTCAGTATTTTCTCATTTCCTTTGCAATCTGGAAAGACCTGCCTGTCTCATACATTGTTCTGATTTTCCACGTAGCTAGTCTTGTTGGTTTCTTGGGGCTAAGAAGGTTAGTCAGCAACACATCTGCCATTTGCGTTTCACTGCACCGCATCATAATCCTCATGTGTTGAGACCCTTCTGTTCCCAAGTCATGATGATTTTGATTTGTCGTTGATGTTTCTTTAACAGTTGATTTTCTGGGTAGAGTTGTTAGCCGTATGCCAACCTGTTATACTCTAGGAGAGTTGTCGTCCAGACTAGTCTGACCTCTACCCTTTGACCTGTCCAGCTTGGGTGGCCCGACCAGGAACTGATGTTCCGGCTGGCATAGCTCTCCGGGTCATAGAGGTACACAAGCTACTACCCCACAACAAGGGTTGGACATGTAGTAGCCTTCCTGACACAACCCTCTGCATTTTTCCGGGCTTGGGACCAGCGTGAGGGAGTGACACTGGCTTGCCCCCCCCCCCCCCCCCCCGGGGGCTGCATTCATATCTATAAAAATGGGAGATTTCCTTTCGACTTTTTCCCTTTTTCAGGGGTCACCACAGCAAATGATTCGCACATTTGATTTGGCATAGGTTTTTACATCGGATGCTCTTCCTGACACAACCAATGCAGCCATGAGGTGGGGGGGGGCTAACCAGTGTCTCTCCCCCTTATGTCGGTCCCAAGTCCGGATAAATGCAGAGGGTTGTGACAGGAAGGGCATCCGGCATAAAACTTCTGCCACATTTCCCATGCAGATGATCAAAACAAAATTCATACCGGATCAGTCGAGGCCCGGGTTAACAACGACCACCATTAGTGCTGTCAACCAACAGGGTGCTGATGGAAATTGAACTACTGTTGGTCGAAGACGTCAAAGAAAGAGAGGCGGGAGCGTGTCCATAGGCAGAGAGAGAAGAGGAAATGCGTGACCCTAGGACTCAGAGTAGGAACTTTGATTGTTGGAACTATGCAAGGAAAAGATAGAGAGCTGGCTGACATGATGCGGAGGAGGAAGGTAGACATACTGTGTGTTCAGGAGACCAGGTGGAAAGGTAGCAAGGCTAGAAGCTTAGGAGCAGAGTTAAAGCTGTTTTATAACGGTGTGAATGAGAAATGGAGTAGGAGTCATCTTGAAGGAGGGGGTTGTCAGGAATGTTCTAGAAGTGAAAAGAGTGTAAGACAGTGTGATGAGTCTCAAGTTAGAAATTGAAGGCGTGATGGTCAATGCTGTTAGTGCTTATGCCCCACAGGCAGGATGTGAACTAGAAGAGAAAGAGAGATTCTGGAGTGAGTTAGATGAAGTGATGCAGAGTACCCCCAGAGGTGAAAGAGTGGTCATTGGGGCAGACTTCAATGGACATGTTGGTGCAGGCAACAGAGGGGACGAGGAAGTGATGGGCAGGTTTGGTATCCAGGACAGGAACACAGAAGGACAGATGTTGATCGATTTTGCAAAAAGGATGGAAATGGCTATGGTGAATACTTTCTTCAAGAAGAAACAGGAGCATAGAGTGACTTATGAAAGCGGAGGTAAGAGCACACAGGTAGACTACATCTTGTGTAGGCGATGTAATTTGAGGAAGTCAGTGACTGCAGAGTAGTAGCGGGTGAGAGTGTTGCCAAACAGCATAGGATGGTGGCATGCAGGATGATACTGATGGTGAGGAAGGTGAAAAAGGCAAAAGCAGAGCAGAAGACAAAGTGGTGGAAGCTGAAAAAGGAAGAGTGTCATGTTGTCTTCAAGGAGGAGTTGAAACAGGCTTTGGGTGGTCAGGAAGTGCTTCCAGATGACTGGACAACCACAGCCAATGTAATCAGGGAGACCGGTAGAAGAGTACTTGGTGTGTCCTCTGGAAGGAAAGTAGATAAGGAGACTTGGTGGTAGAATGAGGATGTGCAGGAGTGTGTACAAAAGAAGAGGTTAGCTAAGAAGAAGTGGGACACAGAGAGGACTGAAGAGAGTAAACAGGAGTACAGGGAGACACAGTGTAAGGTGAAGGTAGTGGTGTCAAATGCCAAACAGAGGGCGTATGATGACTTGTATGATAGGTTGGACA